>RJWM01013733.1:0-52478 GCA_004363535.1 Dasyprocta punctata
TTATTCTCAGCACAGCACTGATCTCAGCATTATGTACCATCTTTATGCCATATTTTATATAAGGTAACTGAAAATCAGAGGCATGAAATGTCTGAGATCACACAATTATAGTACCTATAGTTTTTCCATTGTGCTAAATCTCCTTTCACTGAAAACCAAAATCTATTATTTAATAATTGAAAAGAAGACAATAAAGAAATAGTGGCTATAAACTCTATTTCTTTAATAGATATTCTATCACCTTTAGCATTTCTGTCCTCAAATAACACAGCAATTTAAAACAGCTTTAGCCTCTTTCTTAAGTCTAGTTTGAAAGTTCTGAGAGACCTGTACATGTTTAGTCAACCAAATTTTGAGTGACATTGAGGCAGTACTTCAAGCCTCTGGCAACTCAAGACTCTTAATTCAATGGTTGTACCATCTCTTGCAGATAGCTCCAAATTCATGAGTTTCAGTCAGTCTACACTTAACCTCTACGTTCCTTGGCTCTCTTATGAAAACAATTCCTGGGCATTGGTTTGCTCAAAGCAAACAAATAGGAAACAACTAGGTCATATTAAACCTAGATTCAAATGAGAAACATGTTGGTTGCTGGTGCCTTCAGAAATATGGTATTCTTCAGAAAATATTGCTGTAGAAAATAAGCGGTTGCATTTGAGGGGGACATTTGAACTGTGTTTTGTTTCACGATTTGTTTTCTGTAACCACTGGTGCTGCCCCAAGTATCATCTTACAATCAGACCACTTGGTGATTATAATATTTTCTAGTTAAATGACATTTAAGGCCTCATTTTATGAGCTCCAGCATAATTGGCTAATTTGGTAAACTCCAGATGTGTGAGATAATGTGCCACTCATTTAAGTGCCTTTCAGACAGCATAAATGGCACAGCCCCAGGAGGTATAATCACTCCTTCTTGTTTTCATTAAGAAAGGGAATGAGTGGCTTGTGACACAGACAAAAGAAGTGGGATGTCTAGGCTCTAAATCATCAACTTAGTAAGATCTGGACATTTCCTTGTTATTGGCAGACTCATTCTAAGACCTTTGGCTACATTTGATGTGTTAGTGTGTCTACTTTTTTTAAAAATGGTTTTCCAAATCTAGTATAGCCAGCTGATTGTTAAAACACCCTCAGGAAATAGACTTGCTCTTATAGGAAATGCCCTGAGCAAAGTGGTCTCTGCACCCTCATGTAGAAATGAGGGACCATGTTGGAGTTCAAGAAACAAAAGAAGAACTAACTCTTCCTATAGCCAGAAATTGTAGTGATTTCCACAGTCTGCATCCTCACCACCTAAATCAAGTTCCAACCTCACAGTGCTCAATAGTTTTGCTGTTGATTTTCTTCTTTTTTCTCAGCTAACAGAACCACTTACTTCATTCCACCCAGCACTACCATGCTGGAGTAGGCTGGATGGTTCTGGGCATGACAGTTTCCTTATCCCAGAGCTGGTCTCTTTTGTCGATTTGTAGATCCAATGAAGTTCGCATACAGCTGAGTCTTAACTCAGATGGGATCTGTACCAGCCTCTGAGATAATATGCAGTGCACCTCAAGCATGTGTGGGTCATGTGGTATTGACTGCAAGCTTGGTTTGCCCAAGTGATATTTGCTTTTTGTGGGTGCCAGAGGTGCACTGTGACTTCTGTAATGAGTTTCCTAGTACCTGACTGCCTTTTTTCTGTTTTGTCTTCTTTTACTAATGAGGCCCTTCTTGGTACCCACCAGAGCTCCCTCGAATGCATCATTTTTTTCATAAATATGACGAAGATGACCAAGGAAATAGGCCCAGCTACTCTGGTTCCCACACTGCAGAGATCAGTTCTGGCCTGCCCAAACTGCTTAATGGTGTCACAGCAAGATTTGTCTTTATCTAGGGATAAAGAAAGGAAAAAGGAAATTTAACAGGCAAGATTAGAATTTGGGGAATACACTATCACAAACTTAATCTGGTAGGTCTTGTGAGTGATGAGCCCAGGTCTAAAATATAGCATCTAGTAAATTGAAGCCATTTTATTCTTCCAAATTTCCTGTTTTGGGAAGGGAGACACGAGGTGATAAACTCAGGCATGGATTTGCCATTATTATTCTTGAATCATCCTTGTTCCTTTTTAAAATGATTTAAACTGGGTGTGGCAATGCACAATTATAATCCCAACACTCCAGAGGCTGAAGCAGGAGGATTGTTAGGAGTTCAAGGCCAGCCTAGGCTGCATAGTGAGCTCAAAGCCAGCCTGAACTACACAGTGAGACCCTGTCTCAAAAAAAAAAGAAAGTGGTTTATCACCGGGTGCAGTGGCACATGTAGCTATATGGAAGACTAAAACAGGATTACAAATTGGAGGCAAGCCTGCGCAATTTAGGGAGACATTGCCTCAAATATAAAAAAATAAGGGACTGGGTATGTAGTTCAGTTCTCCTTGGGTTCAATACCCAGTACCTCTTGTTAAAAAAAAATTTATCTGATTTAGTAATTACACTCAGAAAATTTTAGCCATAAAATATATTTATCCATCCCTTGGTGTCCTCATAGAATTGATTCCAGGACTCTTAGAGGACACCATAATTC
Source organism: Dasyprocta punctata (assembly GCA_004363535.1). Taxonomy (NCBI): domain Eukaryota; kingdom Metazoa; phylum Chordata; class Mammalia; order Rodentia; family Dasyproctidae; genus Dasyprocta; species Dasyprocta punctata. Next base: position 2,572 of record RJWM01013733.1, read on the forward strand.
ATAAATGCCCAAGTTCCCTAAATACGTGCATATAACCTGAACCTATACTTTTGATCACTTAAAATCATCTCTAGATTATTTATAGCTAATACAATGTGAATACCATGTCAGTAGTTATTTATATTGAATTGTTCAGGGGAAATGACAAGAGGAAAGTCTGTACGTGTATAGTTCAGATGCAGTTTTTGAAAAATAATGTCAGTCCATAGTTGGTTGAGTCCTTTGAATACATAACTTGTGAATATCATAATTTCTGTGGCACCAATTATAATCTCTTTTTACAGAAAACTTAGGTGGCTTAAATTTTTAAATTTAGATTTCTTACTCGGTGTTGAAAATGACAAAAGATAAAGGGAAAGAATATCAAAGAAAAATGGCCAGTAGCTTATTTCAGTATTAGAAAACAAAAACAGCCTGCTGAACCATTGGTACAATATTGGGCATTTATATTTTATCATATTGGCACCACTGTGAAACCACACGGTTGTCAGATGTAGCCACACTGGGTGGTAAAGTGGACCACGCTCTGCTCCATCTTCCCAATCCCGGAGCTGACGATCAATTTTCAGAGTGCTCAGATAGCAGCATCCAGTGCTTCCATGTCCCAGAGTTAAGATTCTTTTTCTAAATCAGAGGTCTTTTGTTCCGCCCACAGAGTGACCTTTAAAACGGTGTCACTCCTAGATCTCCCTGCTGTCATCACTGCAGACTGCAAGCAGAGCGTCACAATGCACACCCCCGTCTCACACGGCAAGGCTTTCTGATTTACTGTCTGGTCTTTGGACCAGAGAATAAGTGAAAACGTTTGCAGTGCTATCAGCCGTCAGCGAGACCCGATTAAGAGGCCAGACACAGCCTCTCTCAGCACATGGTGCTGACAGGAGGGAAAGAAGGCCAGGTGTGTGGGGGAAGTAGTTGTCTTTGGTCTCAATTCAGAACCTGAGCAGAAATACTGCATCGGAAATATTTCCAGACCTTTATTTTAATTTATTCTGGGTTTCTGATGAGTTAAAAGTGTAGACACTTGAGAGAAAAATAATATCTTTACAAAAACGTGAACAGTTTTTTTGGTGATTGTTAAACTGAACATCTGCAGATGAAAATGAGAGAAAAAAATATCTTAAAATGTGGAGGTCTTGTGGCTGGGGATTTAGCTCAGCAGCTCAAGTGCTTGCCTAGTAAACACAAGGTCATGAGTTTGATCCATGGTACCAAAAAGATAAAATAAAATAAAATAAAATAAAATAAAATAAAAATAAAAAGATAAAAAAATAAAAATAAAGAAATGTAGAGGTCTTTTGCTTCCTTCATTAGATTGATTCCTAGGTATTTCTTCTTCTTCTTCTTTTTTTTTTTTTTTTTTGGTATGCTATTGTAAAAGGCGCTGTTTTCCTAATTTCTTTCTCAGTAAGCTTGTTATTTGTGTACTGGAATGCTATTGATTTTTGAGTATTGACTTTGTATCTAGTTACACTACTGAAATCGGTCATTAAATCTGAAAGTCTTTTGGTGAAGTTTTTGGGCTCTTCTATGTAGAGTATCATGTCATCTGCAAATAATGATAATTTAACTTCTTCCTTTCCTATCCTTATTCCTGTTATTTCTTTCTCTTGTCTAATTGCTTTGGCTAATGTTTCCAGAACTACATGGAATAAGAGTGGTGACAATGGACATCCTTGTTACTGATTTTAGAGTGAAAGCTTTCTGGGGTTTTTTGTCCATTTAGTATGTTGGTTTATCATAGATGTAATAAATGGCTAAAGAAGATGTGATTTTTTTTTTACTACTCTACCATAAAGAAGGATAAGATCAAAACATTTCTGGGAAAATGGATGTACCTTGAGGACACACTTTTAAGTGAAATAAACTGGATACATCTGAATAAACACTGCATTGTTTCTCTGGTGTGAGAAATTGAAAGTATAAATAAGAATCAAAATGTATAATAGATATTATGAAATAGGAAGAAAAAGGGGGGAAAAGAGGGATGGGAAAAGAAAAAATTATGAGAAAAGAAAGAAAAATGGAAGAAAAGCTTTTGTAAATAAGGAGGGGAAGGAGGGTGAAAGGGAGAATAGGGGAATGGGAAAAAAAGATCAAATTGTGTTACAAACAGGTACAAATTCCCTACGATAAGTGTGATCATTATGTATACCTAAAATGTACCAATTCACACAATTTAAAAAAAAATCTTTAAAAACACTTATGCCTGAATCTTATTCTCTCATTGTAGGAAACAACTTAGCCATGACTTAACAAAGACAGGGTTAAAGGGGTTAACATTTTATCTTCGTCATTGATTTTGTGCAGTGTTTGGCTAGTCTCTGACTTGAATGGTACTTTTCTTTTAGGTGATTTGAAACTAGAGGAAGGGACAAGATTTACACATTATTGTTAGGACAGTGATTACATTTAGAAGCATGTTTTGACCCTTTTCTGTTTGTAAAATGTGTCCACATGTACTACCCACCTGATACTTGTGAGAACCCTAGGAAGTAGGAAGATAGGAAGAACAATTTTAGAAGAAGGGATCACGTGTCAGGCATAGACTCCAAGGCCATGCCTTCCTAACTCACCCAAATGTACCCAGAAGTATGTTCTACAAGTCCCTCAGGGGGATCCTAAACCCAATTAAGGTGATGCTCCACCCTAACCACCACAGAGTCCCAAAATAACATAGATTTGATCCTGAGAGCAGCACTCACGTAATACAAAGTTTTAATTTTTTAAAAGAAAGGAAGTTCTCTTGAACAAATACAGTTGGACCACAAAGTTATTTTGAAGCATGTTTCATGATTCTATGAAACCAAGATAGAGGCTCACGATCTTTAGGACAGGCAGAGCCATTCCAGAGGGACGTTACCAACTGTAGCTTAAGATAGACTCACCGCATGAACTTAACTCGGTTACATGACATGTTGGTGTTTCTGCCTAATGCAACTGCAATATTGAATAATGAGCAGGAAAACCTTATGAAACATGAGCTCAGACTTTTAATCAAAGTTCTTTGAATATAGGCCCTGATGGGCATGAGACTTATCATGTAAATACAATGTGTGTTGAAATATATAGGCACTTAAACCTGGAACAGATGCCAGCCATATACAGTGGCTTTGCTCTTCTGTTGCTAAACACTGTGTTTGTAATTCTCCTTGTCTGTCTATAGAGAACTCAGGAAAGCCAAGTTCTTTGTACCAAGAACCATAATGTTGCAGTCACAGTGGTGACAAAAAAATAAGTGATAAAGTGTGAGATGAGTTTTGTAACCTCTTAAACAAGGTTTTACTACTAATTACTACATAAATGAGTTCTCTGATTTCTTTGCATAAACCCTTTCCTATCTTCCAGGAATCAAAAGCCAAAATCAGAACAAAGGATGGGCAATAGTGTCAGTATCATTTTGTATTCTTTAACATTTCTGTGAATTTTAAAACTCAAATAATAAAATTTCCAGAGGTTGATGTTATTGCTAGAAGAAAAAAATCTAAAAGAATATGCAACTTAATCCATTAAGCTATAGGACATAGTTATACCTATATTTCTGGTTTTATGTGTAAAATAACATGTGTTGGATTACCAAAAAACTTTAACTACCTGTTTACTACTTAATCTCCATAGCCATATTTTTAGCCTGCTCTTCTAGAAGCCACCACCGGCCTCCTGCCCTTTCCCCTAGAATTTGAGATACTTGATTGTAGGATATGTTAATATTTCATCAGAAAGAAAACATGCCGACAAACTTCTTTCAATGATTTTTCAGTGGGTAATGGTGTTTGTTGAGTAAGATGGAGAAATTTTAAATGACTTTCTAGCTTTTAGCTTCAATGACTATGATGGCCAAATTATGTCACTTTCACATTCAGTAATTATGTATTATTTCTATTCTGGTATATTTTTATTATTTCTGTTTTATGTCTTCCTAAAGAGCTCATTGTATTGATGGCTTGGTTACTGATGGATCCTTGGGAAGTGATTGGATCTTGAGGCTGTAACTTTATCAATGAATTAATCCACCGATGAGATCATAATTTCATGACACTTTTGGGAGGTGATGGAAACAGAAGGTGGAGCTTAATCAAAGGGAGTGGATCAGAGGGACATGAATTTGGGGACTATATCTGGTTCCTCTCTGACTCTTGTACTCTGTTTCCTGGCTGCTATGAAGTGAACAACTTTCTTCTGGTATATCCTTCCACCGTAATGTTTCTGCCTTAGTGCTCACACAAATGAACTGAAACCTCTGAATCTGTGAGCCAAAGTGAACCTCTCCTTTAAATTGTGTATCTCTGGTATTTTGTGTCAGTGATGGAAGAATGCCTGATATAATTTCTCATTGTCTCTGTAGTCAGCAGCCACTAAGATGACCCCAATGACCCCCTGCTCCTTGTGTTCATGACCTTGTGTAATCCTCACCCTTTGAACATGGGTTAGGCTTATTTATTCTCTTCTACTGAAGAGAATATGATGAAAGTGCAGTAATATACCAAAATGTACTAATAAATAATAAAAATTGAGAAAAAATAAAAAAAAACTGTGGCTTCCACATTGAGAGCTCTTTCTTACAATTCTTGCTGTCTTGCGTTTCCATTCTTTGAGATGAGCTGCCCCATAAAGAAGCTCAAGTGGTAAGGGCCTGAGAGTGGCTCCAGTCACCAACTGAGCCAGATCTTGCTAACAACCACAAGAGCAAGCTTGCAAGTAAATTTTCCATGAGCCCTCAGATAAACCAGTTTACAACATGACTGCTACTATGAGAGACCTTGAGTCATAGGAACCTAGCTAAGCCAGGCTTAGGGTCCTGACCCACAGAAATTTTGTGATGATAACATATTACTACTAAGTTTGGGGGAAATTGGTTGCACAGAAACAATTTACGACAGAGCTGAAATCCCTGACACAATATATTTCTATACTCTCCGTATCTGATTTCACTCTTACCCAGCAGCACACATAAATCTTATGTGACAACATTTCTCAACCAAGTATTACTGAATCATTTTCTGTGTGCCTTTTCTAGTAGCCAAGAGCACCTTTTCCCTTTTTATCTACCCATGAATATTTGGGTCATCCATAAATGCCTAATTCATATGCTACCTCCTCTTTGATGCCTTCTGCATCATTCAAAGTGGAACGATGATTCATCTGTTTTATAGCCATTTGCCCCTGTGATACCATTTAACCTTGGCATCAGAGAGACCTGGATTAGAATTCCACTTATAAGATTTTGGACCTCTAGAAAGTGACTTAATTGTATTTTAATTTCCTTGTTTTCAATATGGAGATAATAATAGTGTCTACTTTATTGTGCTGCTAGCACTCCATATTAATACATGACCTATAAACATGCACACAACTATTATTAGCTAGTTTTGGTTTTAGTATCTTATAATGTAGCTAATTATGGGTAACTAGTCACAATTATTTAAATATGCAGAACTCTGATAAAATCATACTTGGGATTGTAATAGCATATCATACAGTTCTTTGTATATAACCATCGCCCAATTTGTATTGCCTGAATTTAATTAAATGATTACTGGTTTCAAATACTTAGCTATACTAACCACATTCATATAGAAAATAGAGTCAAATCAAGGTAATTACCAAGAAAAATGTATGACTCTCATGATATCATTAAGAGCAAGATTCTAACCATGAAACATCATCATTCTAACATCGTTTTAACAGTCTCAGGAAGACAGAATTACTTTAATACTGTGCTGGGTTGGATTGGGACATATGGCTTTTAAATTCAGGTGATTCACCATTGGCAAGCAACACTGAGTGGTACTGTGAAATGTAGCTAGGGAAGCTGAAAAGTCTAAGAAAGACCCAAGTAAAATGCAAACAATGTACATCTATTGATTTGAATGTGTCCTTTCCTCACTACTGTTCTTATATCCCTTGCTGGAGGCTTATGCAGCAGATGGACCCAAAACAGTTCTTATCCAGTTGGTTTGCAACCAGAATCATGAAAAGAATTAAGTTCATGAACTGAGGTACTAATATATATATATATATATATATATATATATATATATATACACCAAATTGACAAAAACCATCTTGGAAATTAAAAGATAAAATAATATAAAAGCAAAAGAACATCTAAAGATCTAAAGATCAGGAGTTGTAATTATAAAAGACAATATTAAGACTTTTGGTTCCAATCATGAATAACTTGTATGAGAACAACCCCCCTGCTGAAACAGCAATAAACAGAGGAAATACACAAAGCTACTGTTTGAAGGCATTAGAGGCTAGAGCTTGAGAAAGGTTATAAGGCCCAAGGAAAGGAAGCCTAATTAGGTAAGCTGTATATGCACCCAGGCTTTTTACCTAAAAGCTTTGCTAAGTCCCGTAGGAAGGGTTGAGGGAAGGAGTGAAGACTAAGTCTGCCTGAGGAGGATTTTAAACTGACATTCAAGTGGCTGCCAAGTGGCTGAGACCTGAGGAGCAAATATCCTGGAGAACAGGGAAACTGTTAAGAAGTGAGCGCAAAGATCTTTGTGTAGTGTCCTCATGAGGCATTGCCTACTACCGTATTGAATATGAGCAGGAAGAATTTCCAAGAAACCTCACGAAATTTACAAGAACAAAAACCAGCACTTGAGAAGCTATAGAAACAAGCAGAGTTTTCAACAGCCCTGTGCTGCCAAGACAAAGGGTTGGAGTTCAGGTCCTCTCAGGTGTAAGAATTATGGTTGGGACCCTGAGTTTTCAATTGAGGTCCAGAATGTCTACTCCCAAGAGTAAGATCTCTGCCCTAGTGAAAAAGGGCAAAGCATCTTACTGCCCCTAGCACAACCTGAAACCAACCCTCAGCAGGATGAAAGTGATCGGCTATAATCCATCTGCTTGGGAGGAGAAAATGTACTTCTCTTTGGAGGAAGGTGCAGGTCATCAGCAGCTCTTCCATTTTTTTGTGTACAAAGTGCTATGTTCAATTAAAAAATTACAGGGCCTTAGGGGTAAAAAAGACAAAATAATTTTAAATTTCAGGATTAGCAGACAGGTATTTTTAAATTTTATTTTTCCTGTGGTTATGTGTACATAACAAAATTTATCACTTTAACAGTTTTTAGGGCATACATTTTGGTGAAACTATGTATATTCATGCTGCTATGCAAACGTCATCATCATTCACCTCCAGAACTTTTTCATCTTCTCAAACTGAAACTTTGTACCCATTAAACAATAATTCTTCATTTTTTCCTGCCCACAGACCTTGGAAACCTCTATTTTTATTCTTGCCTCTATTAGTTTGACTGCTGTAGATACTGCAAATAACATGACTCATACAGTATTTGTCCTTTTTTGACTGATTGGCTTATTTCTCCTAATATAATATGTTCAAGTTTCATCCATATTGTAGCATGTATCAAAATTTCCTTTTTAAGGTTGTAAAATATTTTATTGCATGTATAGACCACATTTTCTTTATCCATTCACATCTAATTGTCAGTGAATGCTTTCATCTTTTAGCTATTGTGGATAATGCTGATCAAAATATGGATCTACAAATATCTATTTGAGCCCTCGCTTTCAGTTCTTTTGGGTACATATCTAGGAGCGGAATTGCTGTGTAATATGAAATTTTTATTAATTAGACTGGGACTTTTTAAAAAAATCTATGATAAGTATGCTCCAGAAAGCTGGAGAAAAGATGGGGAGTTTACACAGAAATTTGAAATCTGTGAAAACAAACTCAAAAACAAGAAAGTCCCACATAGAAACCTTAAAAAATGCTATAGCTTAAAATCAGTATTTAATCAGTGAGATTTCATCCCACATGCTGTTGTCAGCATTCTCCTTGTTCTCAGTAACCATGTTTTTGTCTATCTAGTGTACAGGAGTAGTTACTCAATTTTGCAATTACTTGGTCAAATGTGAATACAGAAATAATAATAATAATACATTTTTGATGGGAAAAATCATAAAATTAAAAACCAATTTTAAGAAACTAAATAGTAAGAAGCTTACCAGGGGCCAGGCATGTTGTCATACACATTAGCTTATGTAGTCCTCACAACAACCTATTGAGGAAAAACTTAAATTCTTCCCATTTTCCTGATGAGTTAGCCAAGGCCAAAGTGTTTATATAACTAGTCCAATTTCTTATAGGTCACAGGAATTTGAACCTAGGTCCTTGGGGTCCAGATTTTTAACCTCTAAATTATTTTTTAAATATACTCTAAAAAATAAGCCCGGCACGACCCCAGGTACTCAGGAAGCTAAAGCAAAAGGATTGCATGTTTGAGTAAGATCTGTTTTAGAAAGTAAAATAAAAAGGACTAGGGACACAGTTCAGTGGTAGAGTGCTTGCCTGGTTGCCACAAGGTTCTGTATTAAATTCTCAGTAACCCCCAACCGAAACACACACACACACACACACACACACACACACACACACACACACATTTTTCTTTGGCTAAGTGGCTTCTTGCCATTTTAAGAAAATAAATGGAAAATTGAGAAACCAGATTGGTGACAGCACTTCTTGTAATGTGATCTTTATATTTTTTTTTTCAAAAGCTCCTTCAGGACAATGGGGCACCACTTAATATATTTTGGCATGGGCTGATATGCACATTTGAGACATGAGAAATATCACCACGGAGAACAGAAGGTCCCGTCTTTTTCCTTAAACTCCAAATTGCTTAGGGCCACAAATACAAACCATGGGTTTAAATTGACACTTTCAATTTCCTCCTTTCATGTTTGTGGATCTTACTCTCAGGATGCTGACATTCTACCTTGTCTACATCCCTGTCTTCAGTCCTCCCTCAACCCCATCATCTGTCTTAAATGTTTAATCTTTTTGCTACACATACTCAGAACGTGATGGCTTTTGATGGCAGGCATCTCCAGTGATGGGACATTCCTTGGGGAAATCCATTTTCTTTCCGTCTTGGCAGGGAAGATCATGCATTTATTGCATAGAACAAAGGGAGTATTCATGAGGACCTTAAAATTCCGATATATTTACCTTTAGCTCTTTCCCTTAAATTCTTTGTTCACCCAGGTTACATTTCTGTGTGCCTTACATCCTATTTTGATCTCTTATTTTAAACACTATAATATGATTTTTTCCTTTCCTTTCCTTTCTCTTTCTCCTTCGTCTGTCTCTTCTTTCTTTTCTCTTTCTTTTCTTTCTTTCTTTCTTTCTTTCTTTCTTTCTTTCTTTCTTTCTTCTTTCTTTCTTTCTTTCTTTCTTTTTCTTTCATCTTTCCTTTCCCTCCCTCCTTCTGTCTCTCTTCCCCTTTCTTTAAAAATGGACTTTTTGTTTTATGCAAAATATTAAAATAAATAACTCCTTTGTGATAATACACAATCATATTATTAAATACTTTTTAATTTTTCTGGTGTGAGACCCAATTTCCTAAAGCTTAGAAAGTTTTCTGATAGAGGATATGAGAAGGGCAAAGAACAATATTCCAGCTAAAAACATATCTATGTATTATCTGTGTTTATGTCATTTCTTTTATCAGGCTCATAAGAATACTTATAAACCCATCAAGCAAATAATATTTAGTACCTGTCCATGCATACATAGCCCTCTGTTAAGCAGCCTACCAGGTACATAAAAAAGACACCATTTTGGCTTCTAAATTCTTAATTCTGCAATAAAATGACTGTATGAACAAAAATAATTATTTCAGTTATATGTTTCTACTTGCCTTTTGAAAAAAATCCTGAAAGCAACTGCAAAAATGTTAGAGATTCGACCAGCTGGAAAATACATTTGCATTTCAATACCTTCGTATCTCTTCACACCTCTTATATAACCATTCTCAATTGCAGAAAAACCCCCACCAAAACTATGAAGGGACTTTCCAGACAGAAGTAAACTGTCCCCATAGGAAATAAAAATCTTCAAAGTGTCCTTTTCATTGAACTTGTTTCTCTTCCTACAACAAATGGACACATCAAACATAAAATTTAATTGAGACACACTAAAGTAAGGGTCTGGTTTACCTGAACAGAGGAGGTTACAGCATTCCATTAAGGAGACACCGAGGCGCTAACAACACATCGGCTACCTTATGTTACATGATATTGAACCTCTAATCACTGTCGGCTGTTTGGACCATCATTTACTTAGGATGTCAACAGCTTCCCATTAAACTCTGCTGTGAGATTCTATTTTACATTTCTTTTTCTGTGTTTGTTCTAATTTAAGATCCAGTATACATATTGACAATCCTTTGACAGCAAAGAAAAAGCCACCAGGAGTGTATCTGTTTATTGAGGACTGACAGCTTTATAGCTAACATAAAAATAATCTAATGTTTATTGGGGCAAATGTTTGGACTGAGGATTAAGCGAAACTACTGAACAGAGAAAATCTTTTCATCCTATGCAGACTTTTCAAATAAGGTTTGAGATCTACTACATAAAACTTTTTTGTGTCAGTTTCCTTAAAAATTCTTCCCTTAATTTGTCCCATTACTCATTGCCTTCCATTTTGCTCCCCAAATTATGTTTTATGACAAGACTTTCGCATTAACTGAAGTTTTTAAAAGGGAGATGCTACTGTTCTGAGACTCAGTGCTGTAGAGTTTGCATGGTCCATGCAAATCTTCTAGATAATAGTAAATCAAAATCTAAACCACACAGGCAATCACATAAACTTGTTCTATTGCTTCATATAGCTTATATACAATAAGAGCCCTCAAATTTTTTATTATTGTCATTTTGGTTTTTTTTATTTTAGTCATTATTGAGAGTAAGAAGCATAGCTTCTTCGAAACTGCTCTAAACTGTTTTGAAACTATTGAGGAGTCTTTTTTTTCTACTGTTTTGCCTTAACTGAGTATCAACATTAAATTGTTTTCTTTATTTTTAATGAGATATTTGAAAGGTCCTATAAGAAATAAGCTGCTCTTTCTATAAATGGAAATGTTGATCATTTGGAAATAACTGATTAAAAATAGCTATTAAAATATTGTTAGATTGACAGTGCTGGACTAAAATGTTTTCAAATTTGATGTTTCTTATGATCACCAGTAATATTTCATTTCCTAATACCTTTTCCTCAAAATATGAAGAATTTTATACCCGTACAGCAGACCCTAGCACTGTTCCCATCAGTTATTATTACTTCTCCTTTTGCCACATCCCCCCACCACAACCCCTCTCCTGATCCTGTTTTCCACAGAGAAAAATATGAGGGAGGTAAAAATTAGTAGCTTGTTAAAGGTAGCTCTAGAGCTTCTGGAGAGCTACAAATGGGAACCAGACTTCCCAGCCAAGTCCAGTGTCCTGAGGCAGTTATTCTTGCGAGCTACCTGACTTAAAGATTTTGTGAGCCCTTTTGATTTCCATTGTGCAGTATTCCTCTTCCTTAACGAATCTCATCTTCAGAAACTGTAGCCCTTCACATGTCCCATGTTTGTGACTTGTTGAAACAACTGCTTTGCATTTAGGTTACACTTGTTCTGAGGAGGTTATTTATCTTGAATGCTGTGTTGCATCTGAAGCCTGCACCTCCTCTGTCCCAAATCTCTAGAAACTGCCTATGGCTCTTTAGACACAACTCTTGGTATTAACATGGTTCTCAGTTTCATTCTGTGCTTCATGGTTCCTCCCCTAGGCTGGTGACAGGAATCTCAGCCTGGTACACTGCCAGCTCATTCCTGACACCCTGAGAAAGACTGGTTGATTTTAGTAAGGCAGATACATCACACAGCTCCAAAGTATCTGTTCTTGGGTTCACAAGATCCCAGTTTTAGAAATAAACTTTTCCTCAGCCTGGAGTGTCTATGGTTAGAAATTGAGAGATTATAAGAAAACTCTTGTAGATCTATGCTTTCTTTAAAACCAAACAAAAATATCTCTGAGTGATTAACATTGTATTTTACACTTTATTTAAGACATCTGGACCTTTGTTGGACTCTTTCAGCAAGCAGAATTGTCACACAGGTGTGAGACACTCTTGCTTCTAGAAGCTGGGCTGTGCAAGTTGGCCCAAAGGATGGCAATGCAACAAAGCCCTGCACAGAGTAATATTCTGCTCAAAATGGATTGGTTTGCTTGTAATTTAAAATGGCCAAAGTGTACCACTTTCCATCAATATCATAAAATCTGTAAGATATTAATAACAAAGTTTAAATAATTTTTAAGCTTATGCCACTCAGCAGGATTTAAAAAATCATTTTCTAATTTTGTTTTTAAGAAGTGGCTTTCCTAAAAATCTCCATAATGAGATCAATTTCAATACATTTTAAAACTGTATCTTTAAGGTTATTATAATAGCTAAAGTCAGATTAGGGTGACTTGGAATTTCCTTGTTTCCCGTTTATTCATGAAGTTATAATGAGAGAAGCTTTCACTAAGCTGGTCTAGTGGTCCCCAATAATAAAATAGTGTGTGGTAAAAACAAATGGAGTAAATCCATAAATTCATGATGCAAGTGAAATTTGAACTATTTGAAATTTATGAGAATTTTATATTGTTGATTTTGAGTCAATTTCATATATGCACTGAGCCATTAACATAAGCAAGTCTTTAACTTGAACAAGAGACTTATTGTACTAGGATGTTTATATATATCAACAATAAACAGCTCTGCAAGTAAATTTTTGATTCATTATGTAATTATGTTTTCCAATCCTGTTTCAGTCTGAAACAAGCATATTTCATTTGGTGTTGCCTGTCTGGTAAAAGACTCATGCAAATAATTTATTACACATTATTAAAAGTGAGGATTAATTTTTCCCCTTCTTGCTTTGACAAAATAGAAGTACCCTTGGGAAGAAATGAAAAAGTGAGCATCAATGAGTAGGAAATGCCTTCTTTACTCATTCATACTACCCTACTAATGCTCTCTGGCCCTGTCCTGATTGTACAGGTTCATTTCCTGCATGGTGTTTTACCTGCGCTCTGTAGGCTTGGCCTCAGAGCCCCTCACCCCTGTTCTTACACATTTGCCTTAATGTTCTCTGATTGACAACTTCATCTGTATTAACTATTCATTTTCCTTTGAGGTCACATCATATTCACTTTCCAAATCTATTCTTTTCATAACCCAATAAAATAAATGTGTTTTATAAACTTCTTTGATTTACTTCTTCTTGTCAAGTTTTTTTTTCCCTAACTCTTTACTGATCTCCACAAAGAGTGTTTTGCTCTGGGTCTCTTAAAGGTGTGCATGAGTTGATGAAGTTCCATTGTATACACAGAACCAAGCCAAAACTTGCCATTTGAAAGATAAAGCCAGAAGAGAATAAAGGCCATATGTCAATACAGAGAGAAAGACTGACTGCAGCCACTTTTCCCCTGCATGGTGTTTATAGTTATTTTTATGGAAACTGCACATGGATTTCTGAGGATTGAATTTGACCCTGGGGATGTACACAAGTAACTCTGAGAACATTTGGTCCATTAACTTTGGGCTCATCATATACTTATGCTTGTCCTTTTCTTTAACTCCTAACTGCAAATAGCATGATATGTATGAGACCATGAGGGTATTCATGCTGGGGGTTTTGTCAGTCTGTATTTTCTTTGATGGGGGGAGCAAATAGCTGAGGAAAGGGTCAAGAGACACTTCTTAAAGACAACTGTGAGGTTCAGAATGGTGTGTTAGCTCTCCCATTCAGACTCCCTCATAGCTTCGAAGTGTGAACCCAAAGCTCTTCCATTTTTTTCCTCTTCAGATATTCTCATTAGTGACTTTACCAAGAATAAAAGTAGCTTCCTTATCTGTCTCTTCAATCCCTATCCCCTACATCCTATCTTCATTAAATATAAATACCTGATTGGAAGGTTTCATTTCTGTCGCATTCCCCACATAGAATAGAGAAGTGATAAGATTATAGCACCTTTGCTTGTGTTTTCCCAATTTTTAGCTAAATGTGTGTAGAAACGTTTATGCTTAAAGATGATATTTTTAACTTACATTAGAAAAACCATTAATGCCAGAAGAGCATGCCATTTTAGAAGGTTAGAGCACTTAGAAGAAGGCAAGGATTAGCAAATAGGAACCAGAGAGAGAAATTGTAGGAAGAACCAAAGAAGACTGCTTTAGGAGGTACAGTATAAGATGTGGTAATCCGTGATAATTATAAAAATGTTTTTCCTTGTTAGAACTCCAGATGATGTTGGCCACCTGAGTACTCTTTCAGAATGTACAATACTGAAATCAATCCTATAAATTATCTTTAAATTGTATAATGAGAGAGGAAATATTGTGTTGAGACAATGGGAGGAGTACCTGTTTTGGTGCTGATGGATTAAACTGTAGAATCTTAAAGACCAAAATTTATGGAGTAAATACACAAATTAATTTTTTTTGCTACATAGAAACATCTGCTTAATGTGTCCCATTCTAGATTTTTCAGGCGATCATTTGTTGGATAGTGTCCTTTATATACCCTGCAGTTGCCAACACTTTGGACATTTCACAGTTTATTAGCAATTTGATCACAAACCAATTTTTCTATTTGTTTAATACTTGGACCCACATTTTGATGGGGGAGGGGCATGTTACATCACTTGACTGGATTTTCAATTGCCCATATGATCTGCCTCCCATTAACAGGATTAATTGGGAACTGGACACACAGAATACAGATTCACAGCCTTCCAAAAATACCGCTAGAAACATGAATTTTACAGGCCTTTGTTAAAATATCTTCAAAAGGATCACGTTTGGTGGAGGTTTCAAATATGAGACCTCAGATGCACACTCTTTCCTCTCTCCCTCCCTCGATTACATCTCTCTCTCTCCTAAATGTAAAATATTACCCTAATTCTGTCCTGCTTTAGGACTAGCCTGGGACTCATCACATGGACTGCTGGCATAATTTTAAATCCTCTAGCCATAAGGTCCCGGTGGGGGAATAGCTGACCCAATGATACCCCAGAGTCTTAAAAAAAGAGGACACTTATCTGGTTACACTGAACATTTTTAATAGTTGCATTTAAAAAAGACAAAGTATAATTGCTTTTTAGAACTTTTTATTGAAGTATGTGTAGCGTAACATGGAAAAGTGCACGTCAGTGTACACTTCAGTGAATTTTCACAAGTTGGATACCCACACCTGCAGCTCTCGGAAGCTTTCTGTTGTCTCCTTCTGTTATGCCCCACCTCCATCCAAGGTGAGGCCCATCCCAGTGTTGATGCTGATTGTCACGTATCCTATACTTCTCTCGCCTGGTTTATTGGCTGATTTTTCTGGAAGAGCAAAAGAGGGTGGTTAATCCCGATAGCTGGCTTCTTTGCATTGTGGGATTTTCCTAGCTGTTAATTATTAACTTTTCCTTAAAATAAAACTTCCATTGTGTAAAGAGAAAAACTCCATGAGCACAGTACATGTGATATAAATCACTTTTATGTCTGTGAAACAGCTGAGTTTACATTTTTATTGCATTGTTTGAAAAAGTATCTTTTCATCTGGAAAGAATCAGTTTAAAATGTGATTGTCAACACAAAAAACCAGTTTTCTGTTTAAAATGGCTGCCAGTGGAGCCAAGAACTATAATTAAGCCAGGTTTTTCTTCATAGACACTGGTTACTAAAACCTAGATGTTTTCGCTGAGATTTGTGAAAGAATTTTCTTTACTTTAAAAAGCAGGTAAGGTGTTTTTGTTTAAATAGAGGAAGTAAATAACTAATGAACAAGATTACAATGCAAAGAGCAGAATGCTTCCTTGTGAAAGGTAATTTAGTAGTGGAGTTTTAATTTAAATTTAAAGTAACACGTGCATTTATAAAGTGTTGCCTAATAGGAATACTTTAGTTTGAAAAAATATTTTACTTATTAGCTAGCAAGTTACAGCAAAATTTTCTCTCTAGAATTTTAGATGTAAGTAAATCTAAGATCTTCCAGAACTGTACTACAGTTTAACTGTAGTTCATTCTATTATAGATATATGTGAGTTTGAAAGCCTGAAGTCATTCTCTTAGGTTCATTAGTTTCTTGTTGTTTATTTTGAAACAATAAAAAAATAGAAGGCTATATCTTTTGGTGGTATTTCCTGGCATTTAATTTTAAACTGTATTATTAAATGAAAATTGGTATATACCATGTTTCTTTTATTATTGCGATACACTGGGAAATGCAATATAGATTTTTGACTGCGCCATGTTCCAGAACAGTGATGCCATAATGTGTGCAGTTTTATCATACTCCGACCTTCCTAAATTCTTGCTTTGAAAATTTATTTTTTGAAATATCAGACAATCATTACTACATAACTGTATGTGCTAGCCAAGTTTTCATTTTAAATTAGGATTCTAAAGTTCCATCGCTTTGTGATTTTTCTAACAGAGAACTCGTTTAGGCTTAAAAATGTTTTTGGAGAATAAAAATTCTCCATAATCCATAACTGAAGGAATTATGAAAACTATTTAAACATAAGCAGAGCAGAGTCATTTTGAATATTTGATTAGTACAGGTTCTAGTGCTTAACAGTTTTGTGAATTAAAGCTGAATCCATAATTATATCTATGAGCTAAAGCAGGATGAACTTATTATTCAGCATTTTATCTGACAAGGACATATGGCCAGATTTTGAAGGTGGAATGAGAGATAGAGATGACACATAGATTTAAATGTTATGAGGTATCGACCCTCAAAAATTAGGATTAAAATAATTGAAGTTTTTGCATAGATCTGAGGATTTGATGATGACAGTTTATTTTATTTCGGACATTTCCTTTGAGCTGGTTCATAAATGATATTCTGCTTATTGTTTTCGAATAATCACCATAAATATACTTGTATCCTAAGATGCCACCACACTTCAGAGAGAAACTTAACAGGAATGCTTCTGGATATGGGGACCAGTAGATTTTATAACTGAATTAAATTAAATTTAGCCCAATAGCTAAATTAAATCTCATGTTGAAAGCTCCTAACCAGTACTTTGTATACAACTTTCTCTTTTTATCAACTATCAATTTAACCAGGGTACTATTTTATATATATTTACTTAATATATTTATAAATATATATAAATACATTAAATATATGTTAAGTAAATATATATAAAATAGTACTTTATATTATATAATATAATAAAATAGTATTTTATATTATATGTATAAAATAGTACTCCAGTTAAATTGATAGTATATATATATATATATAGAGAGAGAGAGTAAACTACAATAAGAAGGTGAAAGATGTGTTTTTATATAAGCAAGATGATATTTTTCCCACTTTTCATTTTCTGTTTTCTCTTGACACATTTATTTTTATCCTTTCTGGCTACAAATTTGTTTCACTGTATGACAGGCCAATAATAAAATGCATACTGATTATTTCCTTTTTGAGAGGATTAATAGAACTGAATTTTCAGGAAAGAATAGTGCTAGCAAAATGAAACTATAATAACAATTTTTTTGTGTGTAGCACTGGAGATTGAACTCACATCCTTTGCACTAACCTAAATCTGTAACCCTTTTTAAAACAGGGTCTTCCCTAAATTGCTACTTTACATATATCAAACTGACCGTGATTTTCTTAAAAGGAAAAAGAAACATCATGCTCTTCTGTCACTCCACGTTTGTCTTTTTTTCCCCCAAAGATACCTGCTTTTACCCCCCTCCTTTAAAAAAAATCCTTTAAGGATACCCAGATTCATTATAGCAGAACTTCAAATGTCAAATGGCTGTTACTATTCACTTCATTGCACTTACTTATGAGAAATTATTTTTGGAGTTAATAATATTAACTCCAAATAACTCAGCTACCTATAAAGTTTATTTCTTTCATAAAATTCATTTTTTTATTTCTGTCATAAAGTTAATGTGTCCATGTATTTTACTTATCATAAATGAAATTAAGTGGACAATATTAACAAATAGTTAAATGTTAATGCATCATTGAAATAAAATAACATGCAAAGGCAACAAGAAAATATTAGGTAAATATGGGTATTTTTTTCTGGAGAAGTCTGTATTTTATTTGGTTTCAGTAAAAATGAGCAAAACCAAATCTACAAGAATCCTGTTTCACCTGGAATTTATAAATTTGACAAGTCCATTAAGCCATAAATCCTGATGGTTGGAAAAGTGATCTTTCCTAGGTAAGTGAAATAACTAGAAAGAAAGCAATGACTTACTTTTTCTGAGGGCCAAACCAGTAAGACAAGTTTAGTTCTCTGGACTATGAATTCTTCTTAGGAAAGGAGAAGAAAGACAGATGACAGCAAAGCACACACTTTCAGTGTCAACAGAATCCAAAGGTTTCCATCAGAATTTTACACATATTCCCAGGCACATTCCTTGATTGTGAAATCAAAGATGCAGTTTAAATCCTAAATATTTTAGAGTGTTACAAAAGAATATTTGGAGCCTTTTTGTTTGGCAACAGGGACAGGTCTGGGATGCTATGATCATCCACGATTAACAGGCAGCCTGCTGCTTGGACTCAGGTGACCCATAAAGGGGATGGGCTTTTAGAGGTGGCGTCCCCAGCTGCCTGCCTTGGTGGCTCAGCTTTTCATGACCGCCAGTCTTTGTTGAGAATTATTGGCAGTGGCGGCAGTTTGCAGCTTCAGATAAGAACAGTGGTTAGCAGGTAATGCCCTCGATCAGAGCCCTGGTGACAGACTGTGGAGTGCAAGTTTTTTCAGGTGCTCTGTTTGCTCAGTAATCTTTCAGTGCCAATCTCCCCCAGAGTGCCGAGACGCATCAGGAACCAACAACAGCCATTAAGCTTGTGATATTTGTCATCTATCAGGTTACTGCTTTGTTTTTTTCCAGTAGTGAGTGGATGCTGTTATGCTTTAAGAAAATAAACCAAAGCTATAAATGTGTCCAGACTTAGAAGAGAAGCCGCGATATTTCTTCCGTTTCTTGAGAAATAAATGCAGAGTATTCTTGAAATGCTCAGCTTTTCCTTTTAAAGTTCAGAGAGCAATGTGCTTTACATTAGTGTGTGTAGTTGCTTAGGGTTCACACCAAACGAATTACTCTTATAGTGGCTATAGCTTGGTTCACCATGGTTTGATGCAGCTATGTTTCTGCTTTCCACAAACATTCTGATTCAAACAAGCACGCTTGCAAAGAACTGTTCACAGAAAGCATCTTCACTTGCATGGAAAAAATCAAACTAGATTCGGGTGTTAAAAATAACATGACACTGAAGCAATTTCCTACACCTTAGTTATCCCTGTGTTGAAGAGTTAAGTGTCTGAATCACAGGAATAAATAATTTTAAAATATTTCTTATTATATTTCAATAAATATATTTTTAGGAAATGATATTGTACTTAGTATTATTTTGAACATAGCATTTGCATAGCTTTTGTGAACATGCTTATGTAATTATTTGGGATGATATTAATTCCGTTTAGTATAAAATGGGCTGAATATTCACTCTTTTCATCTTTTCTAAATTAATACCAATTTCTAGATTAATTTTTGAAGTTCTTTAAGAAGTTTGGGCTTTTTTGAAAACACTCAGAAATTACATTCTAAAACTGGCATGTTAAATATGTTTTCAAGCCATTCTAATTTTCATCTACTGCTTTTCTTATCCTTTCCTAAATTCCAATGGCTCCTCTTTTTAAAGGAAAGGAAAATCAAAGGGGACAGTCCTGATGCAATATAATAAGCAAGGAGTTCAGCCAGGATTAGAATAAATGACTGCTCCTTCCCTCCACCATAGATTTCATGGCCTTTGAAGAGATTCTGAGTAGAATATATTGCAAAGACCATTTCACTGATTTATTTTAATGGCCTCCTCCTTTCCTCCCCTCCACCGCTCTTGATGATTAATGCAAACTCCTTCAAGTACCTGAGAGCAGGTGTGTCTCACTTTGTGTGTGAATCCAGCTCATCCAGGGTCACTGAGTGAAGGAACGCCATTTCAGTCCCTGCCCAACACTGACTTTCATTCTCCAGAGTCTTGATAGTGCTTCTGTGCCCTCAAGCAGGAAAAATCTTACAGAGGACAGTGGCTGTGTGTGTTTATTTTATTACCACAGGCTTATAATTGCCAGAGAGGCAAGGGGCCTCACCTCTATCAGCTCTAATTGCTGTGAAGGCCTGTGGGCTTCTACCAAGGCCACAGCATGGCTGGGAACATTTCCTGTACACAGCCTGGGGCCTGGGGTGCAGGGCAATATGCCAAACTCTTTCAATGCCCTCCCCCCATTTTTATGCCACTCTTTCCCTCTTCTCTAGATGGCTCTTAAAAGGCATTTTATAGTTTCAGGAATATCTAATCAGATGAAGGGAGCAGTTAATCTGGCTCCAAGAGAAAAGAATTGGAGGCATCTCTCATGATTCAGAGGAAGAGTTTTACTAAGAGATAGTCGAGCAAGGATTAAACTCTTTACAGATTTAAGCTCTACCTGCAAGATTATGTTCCTGGGAACTTAGACACAAATTAGGAAAAAGCTAGAATTCATTTAATGTGAATCTCTTGATTAATTTTCTCATGGACCTGTTCAAATTGGGCTGTTCCAAATGGAATTCTCCTATTATGAAAATACTGCATAATATCTTTTAAATAAATTATCTATAGAAAGTCAGTCACTTCTGGGTGGCATGTAAAATTTAGGTTCCAAAATTCAAATATAATTTTTCTAAATGCCAGTTTATCAACTTTATTTGAAGAATAATGTAGAGGCTTGAAACATGCCAAAGAGCAGGGAACAAGAATAACTTTTACTAAGTGCTACTCTAGTGCTGGGTCCTCTATACACACTGCGTTACCTGATCTTCACAACCTTTGAGGTAAGTTTTATTGTCCCCATTTTATAAGTGAATACTAAGTTGCCCGAGGTCCTGCAGCTAATAAATAAATCTAGGCAAGTCTGATTCCAGAGTCCACACTCTCACCTATATGCCACAGTGCCTCCCAAGAATCAGACTCACAGACAGGTTCTTAAACAGCTAAGCAATATCACATTTTTCCCATGAAATAATGTTCAGTGATAACCACATTTTTTGTTTCTATGAAAATGCTTCATTTATCAAAGCAAAATTTCAGTATCTATTTCCCATTGGTCTCAGGTCACATAATCTGCACATTAAGCACTTAATAAAGACTTGTAAGAATCCCCCCAACTTCACCGCAATAGGACTTTGTAGTATAAACACATAGAAATGAGAGCTTAAGCATCCATCTTCCACAGGTGTTACCTGTGCGTGTCTGTTCTTGCACCCTCATTATTCTTCTTACAGAGTGACTTCATCTGGCCTTCTGAATGTGCTTTCATCAGAAGAATGCTTTAATATAGAACCCGAGCATGCAAAGGCAACCAACTTCAAATTGAACTTAAATTATTCAGAATGCTGACACACTGATCTATATAACCTGTTCTTCATATTGTAGTTTTAAACCATATAACAATGGTAATGTTGATAATAATTTGTTTTTCAGTAGCACCTTTTGGTAAGAAGCTCAAATAGCTTTATGACTATTGTCTCAATAATCATCTCACCATCACTCTGGAACAAATGAGGGAAAATATATACATCTCCATCTTTCATAGGCATAGGGAAAGTTACTTCTTGAGTGACTGACAGAGAGATGTTTTGGGTTATTAAGTGCATGTTGACGGATTTAATAAACAATTTTTGTTTATTTGCTTAGTTGGTTTGTCTAATTTGATCTTGTTGACAAACCTAAGACCCAAACAGAATCAGAATTCCACTGGAAAGAATGAAACAACTGAAGAACATGTTCAATTGCTCAGTTTATGAACATTCGCTTTTTTACCAACAGAAGAATAATCTCAAATTAATTTACCTGATCTGCTCCCATAGGAGAACTGACTTCATTACTGAGCCAATTTTCTTCCCTTGAGGATATGGAAATAATTTAGCCACTATGCTGAACCATCTTCCCCTGGCTGAGAGCCTTCCTGAGAGTCCCTTAAACCAAATAATTAGTAGAATAACTGATTAGTCTATTTTTTCATGTGAGGATCAGAAATAGTAAGGATAGATGATATATGCAGAGCATTCAGGAATTCTTTTTAGCTACTAGTTGCAATGTTGTACCATCTGTTCCTTAAATAAAACATTTTTTTGGAAGTAGCTGCCAAATACATATATTTTGTAACCTAGAGTCTCTATTTTCCTTACATTTAAAATGAGAATTGTGGTGGACCATGAAGTAAGATAGCAGATATCTGGCACATTGCTCAATCAGTGTTTCCATTTCTATCTATTTCAGACTCTGGTGGAAAAAGAGAGACACAAAGCCAATGCATTCTAGTTTGGTCCCTTGTTTCCTCTGTTCTTGTCTCCTTGAAGTTGTCTGGTTCAACTTAACTCACAGGTCTGCTTCTAAAGGAAGAATTGTGCTCCAGTCTTGGAGAATCTGAGGTTACCACTTCTTGCCAGGGTCATTTGCAATCCAGCTCTCTCAAAAACTGAAAAAGACATGGTCGGCATTAAGGCTGACAGGGCAGGGTGAGACAAGCTTTACTAAGACCAGTGTGCTGCTTCAATGAGGTCTTGGGCCATTCTTGCACAGAACCATTGCTGTAGAATAGCCAACTCTCACATTTCTTCAGCCCAGAGGATAAAATAATCAGGGCCAGCATTCTGTTAGCCCAAAAATCATCCAAATTATCCGAATGTGTAAGTGTCTCAGGGTAAGTCTATCAGGAACTACTAAATACCTTGTTCATCAGGATTGGTTTAAAGCACTATTTCTTGTGCTAATAGTCAAAGAGATCAACTGGATCTACTGAATTTTGTTCTAGAGAAAGACCCAAGTCACAGTTTCATCTAAGCATTTCTCAAATCTGCAATTAACAACTCATTGATATTTCCTGAGCTTTGTGCTTAAAACTGATAACTTCATTAATAAAGTGTTTAACTACCAAGATAAACATTTTATTTGTGCAAGAACACTCACAACAACAGTGTAAAAAGAATGTCCAAGCACTTACATTTTGTCTTGTATTTTATTAGTTTAAAAAATTATGTACCCCAGAAATACAATTTTGGGCATAAGGTCTCACTGACTAAAAAGGGCCAGAGGTGGGAAGTAGGGAATAGAACACAGAATGTAGTTCCTGATGTGCATAAATTCACATTTTCTCAGGGAGAGTAACATCAGCAAGATAAAGAGAAAATTTCTACCGGATCTCCCTTTCAGTGCACCAGTTTTGACAACCACTCACAAACAAGAGTATTTAATGGGAGTCCAGGAGCCCGGAGGAGTTTGGCACTCTATAAGAACAAAAAATCTAATAATAGGCACAGAGAAAAGGGTATTGACATCATCCTTCCCTTACAGTGGCTTAGCTCAGTGCTAAGAGACATCCCTCTCAGCCTGCAGTTCCTCCCAGAGGGGAAAGTGAAAGTGTAGTGAGTGAGCACCTGGCTCCCCAAGCTGTGTAGGATACACAATGAGAGACCCACTTCTTTCTTGCCATTCGCCCGTCAGGTTACTCAGGGTATCAACTTAGCTGAATAGCTGTGAAAGGCTGAATAAGGAAAGAAGCTGAAACAGTAACCAGGGTTTGAAATTCAATAAACTACTACTACTATTTCACAAACACCATCAGGGTCCTGCCCATAAAATGCTTATAATGCCTTGTTTATTGACTCACCCAAATAGCCTGCTGGTGTTCTTAACACTCTACATGTCCCACTTCTCCACCTCCATGGCTGTTTCTTTACCCAGCACCCTCCTTCCCCTCCAGCTGGTGAATGTGGACCTTTGCACATAGCTTATGGGCATGCGGCCAGCTGGTTCAACTCTGCAGATCAAATAAAGGCACGCAGATTGGATCATTCTGGAGCAGTATTCTAGATAAAACCATAAGAAAGCTTTCAGCACCTGGCATGGTTTTGCAGAACTGAGAGACAGAGACAGCATAAAATTTTAAGACTCTTCCTTACCAAGGTAGTACATCTGAGGTCCTCAAGAATCCCTAGGCAGCTGGTTGGTGTAAATGCTTTTCTTCCAAAGTAAAGAATCCTCCTTCCTATACAAAGTAAAGTAAACAATCCTCCTTCATATGCAAAGAAAGTAACACAAGACTTTAAAGACATGGAAAATCAAGGAAACACGAAAGCATCAAGAAAGCACAATAATTTTTTCAATAACAGAACCCAAAGAAAGGGAGATATATGAATTGCCTGATAAAGAATTCAAAATAATTGTTTTAAAGATGCTCAGAAAACTACAAGAGAATACATAGAAACAACTCAGAGAACTCAAGAAAATAAATTTAAAAATAAGAAAGTTAACAAAGACATAAAAATCACTTTAGAAACAAATTCTAGAGCTAACGGATAATATGAATGCAATAAAAATGCAATAGAGGGAGAGAGCTTCAATGGCAGATTTTTAGTAAGCCAAAGAAAAAATCTTTGAACTCAAAGAGGTCATTTGAAACTGTCCAGACAGAAAAGAAAAAAGGAAAATATGAAGAGTAATTTAAAAGACTTATATTATTTATGGAACACCATCTAGAAAATGCACACATTAGGAGTTGGGGAGGGAGGTAAAAGCTTATTTAAGGCAATAATGACTGAGAATGTCCCAAATCATGGGAAATATGGACATCTAGGTACATGAAGCTCAAGGTCACTAAAAGGGATCAACCCAAAGAACTTCACCAAGATATATTATTAAATTCTTAAATAACAAAGACAAAATTTTGAAAGCAACAATGTAAAAGAGATTCATCACATACAAAGAAACTCCCATTAGATTATCAGTGATTTCTCAGCAACAACCTTATAGGCAAGGAGAGAATAGGATAGTATAGTGAGAGTATTGAGAGAAAAAAATACCTACCAACCAAGAATATTTTATCCAGCAAGGTTGTCTTTCAAAAATGAAGGGAAAATAAAGACTTTCTCAATAAACAAAAGTTGAGAAATTTTATCACCAGACTTTCCTTACTAAAAGTGCTAAAGGGAGCTCTTCAAGCTAAAACTAAAGAACATTAATTAATAACAAAAATTTAAAACTCACTTGTAAAGGTCAGTATATAATTTCTGAATTGCTAATACTGTAATTATAAACGTATATAAGTCACTTTTAACTTTAGTAATCAAAACAGTTTGATAACATAAAAATAGATATTGACCAGAGTTAGAAATGAATTTGCACATATATGGTCACTGATCTTTGAAGAGATAAAAGAATACACAATGAGGAAATGATTTGGTTTCTCAATAAACGGTATAGAGAAATCAGATACTCACATATGAAAGAGCCTTATCTTTGGATCCTTATCTTACATCACACACAACAATTGACTCAAAATGGATTAAAGACTAAATTTAAGACTAAAATTGTAAAAATCCTAGAAGAAAACAGGGGAAAGCTTGTTGACATTGGTCTTGGCAGTGATATTTTTGGTAGGACACCAAAGCATAGACAACAAAACAGAAATAAACTGTGAGACTATATCAAGTTAAAAATTTTTTGCAGCGAAGGAAACAATCAGCAAAACTTCAAAAAGACAACCTAGACATGTGAGGAAATGTTTGCAAACCATATGTCCAAGGGATTGCTATCCAAAATACATAAGGAACTCAATTGACTCAATATCAAAAAAGAACAAAGGACCCAATAGACGTTTTTACAAAGAATCCAAACAAGAGGCTCCAAGTATACGTAAAAGTGTTCAACATCACTAATCCTGAAGAGAAGTGCAAATCAACATGGCAAGGAAATATCACCTCACACCTTTTAGAATGGCTGTTACCAAAAAGCCAAAAGATAACAAGTGTTGACAAGGATATAGAGAAACAGGGAACTCTTGCACACTGTTGATGACAAAGTAAATTTTTATAACCATTGTGAATTTTTTAAAAAATAAGACAGAGGATATTGCTCAGTAGTGGAGCACTTGCTCAACAAGCATTAGGTCCCGATTTCAGTGCCCAGTAGCAGATAGATGATAGATAGATGATAGATAGATAGATAGATAGATGATAGAACAAACTACCATATGAATCTCTCTTCTGGGTATATAACAAATGGAAGCAAATCAACACCTTGAAGATCAATTTGCAGTTCCATGTTTATTGCAACATAATTTATAATAGCAAATGTTATATGCATATAATTTTTTCATACACAGGCACACACATGAAACATTATCCAGTCTTAATAATGGAAGGAAACCTTTCCATTTCATGGATGATAGATAGATAGATGGATAGATAGACAGATAGATAGATAGATGGATAGATATAGATAAATGATAAAATGAACTACCATATGAATCCCTCTTCTGGATATATTCCAAATGGAAGCAAATCAATACGTTCAAGATACATTTGCAATCCCCTGCTTATTGCAACACTATTTACAATAGCAAAGTTTATATGCATATAATTTTTTCATACACACACATATGCATACACTCACACACACATGAAATATTATCAGCCTTAATAATGGGAGGAAACCCACAATTTGTGACAACGTTGATGAACCTAGAAGACACGCTCAGTGAAATAAGCCAAACTCAGAAAGACACTGCATGATCTTATGTGTAGTATCTAAAAACTCAAACTTACAAAAGATGAAGGCCAGAATGAGTTATCAGAGTCTGGGATGTGAAGGAGTGAGGAAATACTGATTAATGGATATAAATTTTTAGATTCCATATAAATAAGTTTTGGAGACCTTATGTACAGCATCATAACTATAGTAAATTTTAATGTATTGTATGCCTGAAATTTGCTTAGAGTAGATCTTAGTTCTTGCCACAAAAATGGTAATTATGTGAGGTGATGGATATGTTTATCAGTTTGATCATGGTAATCTTTCATGTGTACACATGCATCAAGTAATCATATTGAGCACCTTAAATATACACAATTTTTAAATTTTCCAATCAGACTTCATTAAAGCAAGGAGAAACAAAATTCTCCTGACTTCTTTTTGATGTAGAACTAGTTCTACACATTCTTGGGCTTCTACCTAATCAACGAAAGAGAAGCAATAATAGGACTGTCCCTCACTTATTGTTTAGAGGTATCCTTATTAAATTTGGTCTTTCTCTGAACAATTAGAGCTCATTATTTTAAATAACAGCATGATGAGAAATTGAACTCTCTGTTCCCACCACCTTAATTTCAAGCCCATATCCAATTTAATTTAGAACAACTGAGTACCATAGAGAGTGTTTCAGATGCTAAAATCATTGACATTCCCAGAATCAAGAAAGTTCCCTAACTTAATTTCTGCCATTACTGTTACCAGGCACACATACACCCACTGTGGTCCTGGGGTAGAGTACTGATGTGTGTGGAGATTATAGATGGGCAGTGCTCCTGCTGCTGCCTAAGAACAATTTTGTCCCTATGCGAAAGTTTATGAGGACTGGTTCTACTGTGAGAGCATTTTTAGACACCAGTGTGCACCTGTAGGTGGTACCAAGAGCAAAAACCTTAAGCATGCCTTTTCTAGAAAATGAAACAGAACCACATAAAGCCAATAGAAATGCTTGTGGATGTTATAAATACTACTAGTATTGAAAATGCTTTAGTCAGCAGAGTAAACCTGACTAACAATTAAATTTGATTGCACAAAAAGCAGTTTCTATTTAGAGCACTATGTGCTAACATAAATTATTCCTTGAGATGTGTCCAGTGTAGAGTTTCTATGTACATCTTTGAGACATTATGTATTTATTTCAAGTGAAATGATTTGGTACAACTCTCTCCAAGTTTTCTGGGAAGCATGTTGAATAAGTACAGTTTTCTAAGTTAGACTATAGGTTGGTAATGGCATCAAATATGCTGAAGCCCAGCACAGCATCCTGGTGGGGAGCGCACCACAAATTATTTTGCCACCTGCCATATTGATCTTCCCATCTCCCAGGTTCTTCCCATCCTCTCCCTTAATCTATTTCTCTATTCTTCTTTGGAATATTCTTTCTTGTTCTTTTCTGCCTGTCCCCACTGATATCTCACACCTTTTTAACCAGCCTTCCTCTTCTTCTTTTTCTTTTTCTTCCTTCTACTTCCCTTCTGCTGTCCCTCCTCCTCCTTCCTTTCTTTCCCTTCATTTCCTCTTTATCACGTCCCCCACTTTCGCTGTCTACTTCCACTTTCCTGAGCAACAGTATCATTTTCTTTACAAAATCTCTTTTTTCCCCCATCAATTCCCTTTTTACCATTTCATCCTTATTCCCATATGATAGAAAGATGAGTGAAGTTGAGGGAGGAGATGACACCTGAACTGAGTCTTTAACCACATAGTAGAAGCAGCCAAGAAAGAAGTAAAGAAAGTGCTCTAGGCAGAGGAAACAGCATATATAAAGGCACAGTATGTGGGAAAACATGGTATGTTCTGGGACTGCAAGTAATCTGAAGTGTTCAGAAGATGAGGTACGTATGGGAGTTGGGGTAGACTCAAAGGTGCATGAGACACAGAAGCAGATGATGAAATAGCTTGGACTCTACCTCTGAAATTCCCAGGGAGCCTACTGAGCAGTTAAAGGCAGGAGAGTGACATAGTTCAGATCCATATCCAAATCCCACTTTTTGAGTTCAGATCCCAGCTCCATTACTTACTGTCTTTCGGTCTTATTCAAATTAGTTAGTCATTTTGAGTGTTGTGGAGACTCATCTATGTTACTAACCTGGAAGTTAACTCCTGTCTCGTTTCTTTGGATTTGCAGTTCTCTGTGCCCAGAATATTCTTCCTTCAAACTCTGTTGGGCTGGCTCCCTAGTTTTCCACTCAAATGTAACATTTTAGCAAGATATCCCATAATCACACTAGCTAGTGTATTCCTCTTTTCCTAGTCATTCTCTAATGGACCAGGCTAGTTTCTTTCCTTTGTAGACGTTATCACTGTCCAACATGTTCTGTGTAATTATGTGTTCATTTTCTTTCTTCTTTACTGGAATACAAGCTATTGGTGTGTCTAGTGTTCCTATAACAGACCTATTCATTTTAGCGATTAGTAAGTATGTCTGAAGTGATTGAATGAATGAATACTTGAACTGAGGAGCTAGAAAAGAAAGAACTTGCATACATTGAACATCCACTGAGTAGTTGCTGTACTGTGTACTTTCCATGTAAATATCTCATTTTTTTCTCAGTGCAGTCTTATAGGTTGATGTTCTTATAATACCATAAAGGAGAAACTGGAACTCAGAGAGATTTGTAAGAGATAGTCCTTCTACACACCATCTTTTGACTGCAGTATGTAGGTATGAGAAAAAAGTTTAGATAAGAGATATGTGTAAGAGATGGAATCAGATTGCTGTGGAATATGAGAATAGGGGCCTAGAGGAAAGCCTTGGTATGCTGAAATTTAAGGCAAGAAGAAGGGGAGAGTCCACTGAGGGAAATGAGAAGGAATAATCAAAGAGGCAGAAGGCAAACCAGGGATGGGAGGATCCTGAAAGCCAAGATAGGAGAAAAGTGTCAGCAGCATAAAGTATAGCAGAAAGATCAGTGAAGAGAGGATTGGGAGTTTTCGTTAAATTAGCAGTTGGAAGATAGCTACCTTGGGGTGCATAACTGCAATATCAGTCAGAGTAGGAGACAGTAGAGTGAGTGTGAGCTTATATAGAAAGGAACTAAAAAGAATAAAATCACAGAGAAGTAGAGAAGTATTTGAATGGAATGTATGCAGATTTCCTAGGGTTGATGAAACAACCTGTCACAGATTGCATAACTTATCACAAGAGGAAGGTATTTTCTCACTGGTCTTAGAAGCAAAATCCAAAGTCAAGATGTCATCCCAGTTGGTTCCTCATGGAGGCTCTCTTCTCACTTCTAGCAGCTGGCAATCTGTGGTGTCCCTTGGCTTATGGCCATATAAGTCATCTTTATGTGTCTTGTAATGTTCTGTTTTACAAATAATACTCATCATCAGTTTTACTTGCAAAGACACCATTTCCAAATCAGGAACTTTCATATTTACTAGGAATCAGAATTTGAACATAGCTCTCTGAGGCCATTGTTCAACCCATTTTAAAAGTCAGTTAATTTTAAGATGAAAGAACATTATGGTTTTATATGAGAAAAGTTGTAATTGACAGATTGAGCTATAAAGAGGCATGATCTCAGGATGTGAGTAGAGAAATACACTCTAACAGAAACAAGTATCTCTAATTCTCTGTGACAGGATGTGTGAAGGTAAATAGATTTGGAGGTAAGGACCTGGATGTTGACAGATATCATCCCTGATAACCCCTATTTACTCTGCAAAATAGAAGGCAAGATTATCTGCTGAAAGTGAAGAGGGAACTTGAGAAAAGTGGTGTGAAGGTCAGAAATAGCACCTGCACAAATGGAAGAAATGAGATTGCAAAGTCATAGCAGGGTTGCCAAGACTCATTGAGCTTCTAGCTGACATTGGGCACCATGCAACAGGGGTGGCAAAATCTTTGAGTCATATGGTATTCCATAGTGATGATAGGGGAAAGAAATCAGTTGATGAAAAGCTTCAAGAACTGATAGATTCAGTGTGATTGTCAAAATAAAACAAATATATAAGAATTTTTAAAAACCAGAGAATCCAAGAGGTTCAATAAACTAGGATGAGTGGAGAGTCCAAAGAAGCAGGTCTCAGTGTAGTTCATAACAGGAATTAATGAACCAAGGTAATTAGAGGAGAAGGCAAGGCAGAAGAATAAAATGGTGGTACTTACTGTCTCCATGTATCTCATTCCAGGTGATGCAACAACCAAGCCTTGGGAGCAGACTTCTAAATTGAGGTGTCGGTGGAGAATTTTGAGATTAGCATGTGAGGGAAATATTAATCTAGAGTGTTTCAGTGGGGTTGATTTAAGGGACTGTTAAGTATGATGACCTTATTGGTAAATGCAAAGTGGAAGATCTTAAATTCTCACTAAATGGGAGCGGTTGGCACAAAGGTCACCACCGCCTTGATGAATTGAAGAAAGTAAGATGCGTACATTTCTCCTGGGGGACAGGCAAGAATGGCTCCTTAGTTATGAAATATAGAAAGTTCCTTTTCTTTCAGTGGGAGGCTGGTGTTTGTCCCTCTCCCGTCCTCCAAACTTTGCTCTCCTGTGTATGCCAGCGACCCCAACAAGGCCTTCTCCTTGCTCAGGCAACCCCCTCCCCTGGGCAACCCAACACTGAAACCAGCATCTCTTTTTCCATAATCTGGGCTGACTTTTTGACTTATAAAGCCCTTAAATATCTACTGAGCTTAGACATAGGACTTTCTACTTTCCCCTTTTTTTACTCTAGCTTTTCTGAATGGCAGTAACCCACCCTTTCATCAGAGAAATTATATTTCTTTATATAAACTGTATCAAATTAATTTCTACTCAAATAATTTTTTGGAAATAAGTAATTGGAGAATGCTCCATATCCAGCTCTTGAGTGAAGGAAATAAAATCTTATGAGTGGTAAGAATGAAATATCTGCTTACTGTTGTTATATTTATTAATATTATTATGCTACTAAAGTAATTAAAATATTTCTGCATATCAGTACCTTTGGAATCAATTCACAATTATACATCTTCATTAAAATATTTTAATTGATGATTACTCCCAAAATAGAAACATCAGATTTTTATTTTAATTTGTAACAATTTTGGTAAATAAAATAATAGGATAGGTGGCACAAATACAATATATATTACTATGAAAATTGTATTTCCTAGAGTTAATCATTGTTCTTAAAGGTTAACACATAATCTGAGTTCTTATTACACTTTTTTTGTTTTTCCATTAAAATTAGTCTCTAAAATAAAGTTAACCTATGTTAGTGGGATATATATAGACCCTTATATTCATCTTAGAATTTGGAATTCAGAATACATTGTTATCAAAGTCTATCTGGTAAACTATCAGTTCTTTCTTCTTACTGGCTCTACCTGAAGTAATCTCAGAAAAAGTACTGAGAAGTGAATTTCATCGCCTGCTTTTTAAATTGTGTCTCCAGTGTCACATGGAATAATATCTGTTAACATAAGTTGAAGTGATTTGTAGAAACCTACAATACAATCAAAGAAATCAAGAGCATATATCAGGTCACTATTCACCCAACCTACTGAGTAATTAATTATGCTGTTAAAATTCACAATTGTTGATTTCCTCCTATATGTGAAGCACTTGTAAACATTAAGCAACAACATCCTTTTTGTACAAGATCTTGGAATAGAAAGCATCTTTAATAACTATTTAAACCACTACAATAAATGTCAAAAAGTGACAGGCTGTTACAGCACTACAAAAAAAGCACTCCTAGAAGTTACCTCCAGAGAAAGAGGAATGAAGGAGTGTGGCACTGGAGCCAGTATCTATACATTCCTTTTACCTGCCTGGTAGTGGCAGACATGTCAACCCAGGTGTCTACATATGTACATCAAATGGACATGTAGTGTAACTCATTTATTCATTATATAATACATCAATGCATACCTTTGAATCATCACCTTGTTATACTTTCCCCACTGGGATGTGTGTGTGTGTGTGTGTGAGAGAGAGAGAGAGAGAGAGAGAGAGAGAGAGAGAGAGAGAGAGATGCAGTGGACAAGACCATGTGCTTTGCAGTCACACAGCAGTAGGTGGTTGGATAAATTATTTCACTCCTCTGTGCCTCTGTCTTCTCATCTCTAACGTGTTGACAACATTAGAACTGTCAATATGGGGTTACTCTGAAGATTAAATGAAAATGTACCAGTGCTGAATATCTGATAAGCACTCAATAAATGCAGTTATTCTATTTTCTGTTAATATGCCGGCTTTGTCAGCACAAGAGTTTCAGTTCCTTTAGAGCAAGAACTATTGATGTTTCTTCTTTTATAGATTATTCAAAATATAGTTCTATATTCAAATAAATACTCAAAAGATGAGTTTTGCTTTCAATTTTAAATTTTTAACCTAACCCTTCCCAGACTGATGTGATCTAAGGACAGCCAAGTGCAGTCTTTTTCTATCATATATTCTGCTTTTGACTTACAGATTCTATACCCGTTACTGATCTTCCCAGATGAATGTTAGTTGATAAGGCCACTGGTGACATGGGGCGCCTTGCTTGATGAGTCTTGTATCATAACAATGTCTGGTGGGACTAACTCATCACTCGCAGCTGAGAAGGCACAAGCATTCCACTTGTTGTTTAACCACCCATTGACTAGTAGCTGATTTTTTTTTTCCTTCTCAAAATCTGTCATCATGCATGCAACCAGGCAAAGTATTTTAAGTTTATCTTGAAAGAACATAAAATCCCTGAAGAATGCTGCTTAAATGTGAAATATTTTTTCTTTAACATAGTATCTAAACCTTTTACCAGCTTTTCTCCTGAAAAATGTTCAGTGATCTCCCAGTTTCTTAATTCCTACTATCTGTTTATTAACACACCATTGCACCATGGGAATAAGAGAAATTTATATAGGCAACTGCCATATTAGTTTTAAATACACTGTGCTTTCATTTTGCTGTGCTTTCTGTCGAAACAAAGGAAGACGTAGTTAGCAATCCTGATCTGGTTGTTACCATTCTCAACAGTAACCTGGGCTTCTCACCCCCAAATTATGTAACACTGAACTGCCAAAGAACTATGCAGGAGACTCTTGGTATTCACCAATTTAACACTCTAGGTTTTGAATATTTGCAATCGACCATGAAGGTTTGTGATGTGTTAATTGGCAGTTTTGCTGAGGTTCAAATTCAAATCGTATGTGCTTTGAAGCTAGCGTAAGAGGGGGATTGAAGAGCTAGTGAGTTAGGCTAGTCCGCCATACAGCATCGCTTGCCAGGCAGTTTAGTGTAGTTTAGTTTAGTTTAGTTTAGTTTGATTTGGTTTAGTTTAATTTAGTTTTGCTCTGATTTCTTCTCCTGACATCAGCAATAACTCTCAGGGTGATTAAAAACTTTGTTTCTGTAAAAAAGAAAGATGGTCATCATATGAAAAATAAAATATGAGTAAATCCTTCCAAAATACTTGCTTGACTTGAGAAGATGATATACTGTGAAAATACACACCTCAAAAAAAGTTTGAAAAAGACAAATCTGTGCACATGTCTCCCCATGCATAGATTTGGAGATTTTCATCATGACTCAGAATTTATTCCTTGCAAATTGTGAGAACTTTGTAAGCATGTACTTTGGAGAATCTAGGTAAGATTTTAAAATACTAAAATCGGATCCTGGCTTTGCTTCTGATACAATTGAAATACGGCTGCTGAAGACCAGACAACAAGAGTCCTCTCTTAAACTTCTCACAAAGGCTTTCAGTGGCATGGTTTGCCCTGAAGGAGCCTATATAGTACGTGGGCAGTGTGTTGTGGCCAAGACATGGCCATTCTAAGGATATGAAATCTTGGGATTTGCCAAGCTTTCTCATTGCTCAGTCCTGAGGAAACAGTGCCCTGGTGCTGCTTGTGAACTCAGATCTCTGCTTATCATTGGTCAGCACTTATCAGAGAGGGGAGAAGCTTGTGGGTACAGACACCACACTCTGTGTAGCAGTCTTTCTGGTACATGGCAAAATGAGAAGACAGAAGTTATTGTTGTTGTTGTTGGTTTAAATAAAGCTTAGATATATTCCATTTAAAGGACTATTTTTATTAATATTTTATATTAAAATGCCATTTTAAATAAAACGATGGGAATAATAGATGGTAATTTTGTTTCTTATGCTTCTTATTTGGCAAGATTTAAAGTTGGCAACTTTAATCCCCAAAATTTTTGGAAAAATTGCTTTATCTGAACACTCTAATAGATTATATATAGCTCTAAGACTATTACTAGAGCATTTTAGCAAGCAAGAAACTGTTTGGAGGGTTCAATTTTGTCTTCATAGTCAGGAATACATACAGTATGGCTTCTGGAATTTTTACACAAAAGCATCTGAGTCCTGGGGTTACCCCTAAGCTCATCTCTTCTGTGGCACTGTATTTCATTGCTACTTAAACTATTGGACCAGCTGTGTTTACATACCTTAGG
Source organism: Dasyprocta punctata (assembly GCA_004363535.1). Lineage (NCBI taxonomy): Eukaryota > Metazoa > Chordata > Mammalia > Rodentia > Dasyproctidae > Dasyprocta > Dasyprocta punctata. The sequence goes on from RJWM01013733.1 coordinate 37,417, forward strand.
CCATTCAAAGTAAATGATCTTTGTTCTGATAACAATGGAGGGAGATGTACTTTGCATTCATAAGCACCATTAAAAAAAATTCTTGTCTATAGTCCAAAGATGACAATTGCAAAAATAAGATAGAACCAGAGATTTATTTTGTATCTTTTCTTTTTTTGTAGTTGTAATATTTATGTTTTTATAAGATGCACAGAGTATTTCAGGAATGTTGAGGTTTAAAAATTAAGGACAATAATTATTAGTCAATAATTATTTAAAAACATATTAATGCTTTAAATACAGTAGTCAGGCAAAAGACCAACTGGGCTGTCAGATAACAAAGCTTGAGCTAACAAGATATTATTCTTGAAAACCTGCATCTTCACCTGGTGTTTATCACAGTGGAATGTTGACATATCAGTTACTGTGCTGTGCTTCCAGAATTCAGCATCTCAGAACTGGTCCTCAGGAAAAGTCATATAATTTAGACTTCCTTCATAAAGATGAAGTGGACCAGAATTGCATTTAAGCATAAAGAGGTTATCAGTGTAAAAGTTAAACAATATCTAAATGAAACAGCTATGCAGAAAATCAAGAAAGCTATACGAGTAATAGAATGTGGCTGACAAAATTTTAAGACTGATTATGTACATAATGTAATTGCATATGGCAAAATAAAATACAGGCAGTCTCCAAAGCTACCTATGCTCTCAGTGAAGGCAACCTAAGCAAGAAAGACATAAGTCAAATCCGATTGCAATGAATCCAAACTGTTTCCTCTTAGAAACAGTTATAATAGGGGATTATATGCCTTGCCAAAAGCCTGATGCCTAACATTTCACAGAAATCATAAATAATCAACAACAAAGGCTATGTGTATATACTCTAATGCTTTCTGCAATATATTTAAACCAAGCAGGGAAATCCACCAGCTCTTAGAGACGAGCTCTGTCTACTCTGTACCCTGCTAACTGGGATGGAAATGGGATGGGAATTCTAGACAACTCTCTAAAGATGTGTGACCACTCTCTTCAAAGACAACCAAGTCTCTGACATGATAAGAATCATAGATTTTCCTTCTTCACACAAGGCTCAGTGAGGAGGAAAATAATAGTCATTCCCAAAAAGCTGTAAGAGTAAGTATAAATGAAAGAAATATAAAGATTGTGAAAACACTACAATTTAAGTATTTCAGTGCCACATGATATTTTTCACATTCTGAGATACATCTTCCATTTCCTTGTCATAAGTTCTATTTTTGTAGGAGAAAATGTGGATCTACATAGTTTTTAAAGAATTTTAAGCAACTAAGGAATGTTCGAAATCCTAACATACCCTTGGGAGAAGAAAAATGTAAATATGGGCCAAGCAAACAGAAATTGCCATCCTTGTTAAGCATTTGGAAAATATAGAAACAATCTGAAGACAGTACTTCCTACTTGGAATTTTTAGGAATTTAACTGTATTCTATAGAATTTACTAGAATTTTATTCTAAAATTTTATACTAGAATTTTAAAAAATCATATTCCAAAATTAATAGATGAAATTTTCTAAATTCTGAATGACTTTCAAAATGGATACAATTTTTAAAATAGCAATTTTTGAAGGGTTACTGAATACTCATTCAATAATTGGCTCTTCCATTCATAAGAATATTCAATAGAAAGGGAGAATATGCCTGCCCTGACAGTTTCCAAAGGGAGGAAAATTTTGTCATTGTTGGAAGTATGATGAAAATATTCAAAAGAACCCAGAAAGAAAGACAAAAACACTTAAATTGTATTATCTGGAGAAGAGCCCCATTATTATAATTACAGCCTGTTATCCCCTACACATTTTAATGACACTTTATCACCTATGTTCATCTCATTTTTAGAAGCAACAATAACAAGTAGTTTTGGATCAGGCCAAATCACAGTGCTTCATGAAGGAAATATAGGGGAAAAAAAAAAACAATCTAGCTCATGAGTTGTCCCCCCCACCACTTAGAGTAATTATTATAGTAGCTATCCTTTTCTGGATACTTCGCCGTCATTGTGTTAGCTGGTCCATGCACTATTTTATATTATCTTCTAAACAACCCTGTGACATAGCTTCATTATCATCTCACTTTGCAGACATGGACATTAAGATTTAAAGCAGTTAAGTGACTTTCTAACTGTCACAGAACCTTGAGCTTTGAATCCAGGTCTGTCCAGAAGTAACTTTCAGTCAATTAAAAGCAGTCATGGTATATTGCCCAGCCTGAAGGATTACAGATTTAGCTAGGTGCTGTAGGCACTATGAAAAACTCAGGAAAGTCGGAACTGATAGTGGATTCAGAACAAGAGAGACACACAATGCCACTGTGAAAAATGATGGTCATTACATTCATTTTAATAATTAAAATTTCATGATTAAAAAATTCAAAATTAGTAATCATTGTCAGTTTACTGAGTGAGGTTTTCTCTATTGTTTTAAGGCCATCAGCATTAATAGAAAGTGGCACAGCTGCCTCTCACCTTGTTCGTTTTGATGCTGACACAGGTATTAGGTGCATCTCTCTTGATTGCTGTTTCTCAAACTGAGAATGGGTCTCTTCCACCACCTCCTCTTAGTTAACGAGTGGCCTGGGCTCAGTCTGCTCCCTCTCTGCTATTTACAATATGAAGCCCAAGTGCACTGAAGCTGTTCAACTAAGGCTGTCGCCAGTGGGTGATTTCAGGGCCACAGAAATGTGAAGAGCCAATCGCATGCTGGAGATTCTTGAGTTGAAAGCTGTCAGCAGCTACATGTTTTTCCACACTGCAGAATTCAGTGAAACGGTGCCACGGGAGTCAGCCCAGATGTGAGTCAAGATTACAACAGCCTGGACACAGCAGTGTTTGCAGCACCAGATGTCCCATACAAAAGAGTTAAAACTTACCATCCAAAGCCTGTTTTGCCACTTCCTCACAGAGTGTGCTGGGTGAGACAATCTTTGGTGATTAGCTCATTATTCATCACCTCCCAGCAGATACCATAGGGCTTGGTTTGCTGAACTAGAAATCCGTTTGGGTGTCACGTGTCAGCTAAGCAGGCTTAGTTACAATGGAGCCTGATTAGTTTTCACCTTGGCCTCATAAAATGTGGCATACGTATTACCATAATGGATTAGAGGGAAAGAGCATTCACTATGAGAACTGAGGAAGTACAGCGCTGGGATTTGCACATCGGACCTTTGATGTATTTGACTCACCCCAACTTTTCAAGATTTGAAGGCTCTCTTCTCCGTAAAATAACTCGTTTCAGCCGGGTGTGGTGGCACACGCCTTTAATTCCAGCACTTGGGAGGCTGAGGTAGTTGGAACATTGTGAGTTCGAGGCCAGCTTGGGCTACAACGTGAGCACAAGGCCAGCCTGAGCTACACAGTACAACCCTGCCTCAAAAAGCTAGGGCCGGGAGTTTGGCTCAGTGGTTTAAGCGCCTGTCTGGCAGGTGTGAGGCTGTGAGTTACATCCCCGGTGCTGCAAAAATAAATAAATAAATAATAAATAAATAACTAAATAAATAAAATAAAATCACTCATTTTGGATTCTTCCTTTCCACTTTCATGCTGACTTTCCCTAGTACCACACAGAATTTATGGACTTGATCTTCTTACCCTATTTCTTGTATAAGGAGTAATGCCAAACACTATGTCCACTCTAAAGAGATGATCATGAATATAGACTTATACGATAGGCATGCAACTGTTCAGTGAGATCAGAACAAAATCAAAATATAGAATCAGGATACCCTCATCAATTTATGTAGGGCCCACAGATGTGAAACTTTTCTCTGGCTAGAACACAGTGTGATAGCGTTTCCACTGCCAATGCCGTTAATTTTTTGAGCGCTTCTTGCATGAAATGCATTTTTTTAAAAACACTGCAAAATACCAGAGAGTTTTCTGGTTTTTTTAAAATTTAAAAAAATTTTTTAAATATCAGAGAGTTTCCTGTTTTTTTTAAATTTTAAAAAAATTTTTAAAAAGATTGAAGAACATTTCAGTGTCTTCAGCATACCTGATATCATGTCATAACTGCTTACACTTTGAGAATATAAATGGTACTATATGATTATAAGTATAAATATTATCTCACAGTATCATTTTGGAGATATTGGCTCTAAGAAAGCCTGAATCAGATACTATTGAGTACCACATATTTAACTGAATGCATTGTATGCCTTATCTTACGTACTCCTCATACTAGTCCTACAACATCCTCTTCTTCAAGAAAAGGAAATTCAGTCTCCAGATTATGTAACCAGTCCAAAGTTAAGTGGCAGAGCCTGGAGTTAGTTTCTAGTTGGTATAGAACTGGTATACGGAGAAGCAAGAACCAAACAATGGAGCAACCTAAATAAAAGCCCCCAAGGCCAGAGAGCATGGAATCTATTCAGGGAATGGGCAACATCACACTCTAGATAGAGTTTATGGAGAAAAGTGGTGGGAGAGAAGCTGGAAAGGAGGCTCAGGGCAAGTGAGGAACCCAGGTTGAGAGTGACCCTCCCTTTGGATGGCAACCGGTAGCCATCAAAGATGTTTTAGCTAGAGAGGAATATGACTGGATTAAAATGTAGAAGCATCAATCTGGCAGGAATACACAGTTTAGGCCAGTGTTTTTCTCTCTTTCTACTTTTCCTTGATCACAACTGGTAGTAAGAAATACATTTTCCATTGCAACCTAGTTTAAGTATATTTAAAACACATAGAGCAAACATTACACAAGGTAATATCTTTTTTAAAATACTGATATTTTCCATTGTTTTATTCTATTTGTTTCACTTTTTAAGTTTTTGAACCTACTGATCAGTTGCAGACAGAATAAGAAAAACACTAGATTAGATCATAGTTGGGAGAGATGGAGCAAGGTGGGGCAACCAATTATAAACTATTGCTGAAGTCTAGGCAAGAACTAAAGAAACAAGAGGGGTGGATAAGGATATTTCAAAATACAATGACTTGGCAATTCGAGAGACTCCAGGGGTGATGACTGCTAATAGAATCTGGAAAGATAGATGGAGAAACTGGCTCTGTGTAGGAAAAGACTTTGGTTTTTGGACATGCTGGCTTTCACACTCCAAGAAGGCAGTTTGAAGTTCCAAAATGTATCAATAAGGCAGTTGAGAGTGAGAACCTACAGCCCAGGATAGATTTAGACACTAGGAGCCTCAGCCAGTGTGCATTGCCTTCTGTAAGGAGGTGTGGCTGAGGCTGAAGACACTAAATAATGTCCGAGAAGAAAACACTCCAAAGACAGATCCACCTGAGCACATACTTTGTAGGGAGCAGAGGAGAAGAACGGACATAAGAAGCCAGAAAAGCAAAACCTGAGGAGTATAACCAAGATTGTGCCATGTATGAGCTTCTTCATTTTTTTCTCCTTTTCTTGTGTAGTCTGGATTTTCCCAAGCCAGGGCAGACTGAAATCAAACAGTGAGCAATGACAAAGATAACACTGTCTTCTGTTCTCTAGCCTCTGTCTGCAAAGTCATCCATACTTGTACTTTTTCTCTGAACTTCTGATTCTAATCATCTTCTACTGTAACAAACTATTCCAGAACACTGGGTCTTCAAGCGTCCATGTTAGTTGGCTTACCAATTTGTGGGTCAGGAATTCTAGAAGAGTTTGACTGTTGTGTCCTCCCTGCTCCACATGGTCAGCTACAGCAGCTGGAGCTAGATGGTTACTTCCAAGGTAAATTATCTTTTTGCATGTCTGCTACCTTGGAGTTCCTTGGCATTTTGCTGTCTCCACATGCTGTCTCACCCTCTTGGACTCTTCATGAGGTTTTGGCTTCTAAGAGCAGCCTCAACCTCATTTCTAGTCAGAACTTTTATATGGCCACTCAGGACACTAACAGCAAACACTTCAAAATGCAAGAAGTAGAAGCTTCTCATTGCCTATGACTAGGGTTCAGAAACTAGCCCAACCTTACCTCTACCATGTTCTATTGGTCAAGGTAGTCACAGAGCTCACCTAGATTTTTAAAAAGGAGCATAAATCTTCCTTTACTAGCTCCAGAAGTCTGAAGGAGGGTCTCACACCTAGTGTCCCTGAAATCCATCATATTCTTTGTTCAGTTTAGGTCTCCTGTGCAGAAGGATTCCTGTAAACCAAAAAACCATGTGCAGTGTTTTGTCACAGACCCTGCTAGAGACGTGCCATCAGAATGATACTTTTGGGCCACTGTCTTCCTTCACTGTGAAAGCTATGGTTCCTGCCCCCTTTGGGCAATTGCCTGAACTATTGGATCTCTAAATCCATCAAAACCATGCTGAATGATGAGCCAAAGGCTGTGCATGTGTGTGTCAGGTCCTGAGTATGACTACCTTGGTCTCCAAGAAATATAGCTTGTGCATCAGTGTTTTGTAGAGATTGCCTTTCAAACATACTTTTCTTGGACTGATGTTTTCTTCTCCATTGTTTTTTTGTTTTGTTTTGTTTTTATGACTGACTTCTCCAGGATGCAGACACAGTTTCTACTGGGAACTGGGCTGGACAAGCCATCTCAGTGAAAAAAGCATTATGACTCAGAACTGTAGAACTGTGCCTGGACCAAGTGAATAACCTTCAATGGCTTCTCCTTTAGAATAAAATTTATCTTAGGAGGTTACACAGTGTCTATGGTAAAGGATACCACGGCTGCTTTATTTGATCTTGTCAGTGTGCTCCAACGTGTCCATTTCCTAGATGAGCACCGACTCTAATCAAACAAGGATCCCAGTACAACAATAAGAATCTATTTCATCCCCACTTCAATACCTATGGGATGCAGCAAGTATTTCTTACCCAACACAAGTAGCTCAAAGTTCTTCCTGTTCTTACTTCCAACAGCAAGTGAACCCCAGTATCTCCAGTACTACCCAAACTCAGCTTACCAGTACTCAATAAATGTTTGCTGCATGAATAAAAGGGAGAATGATTGCATGAATGAGCAAATAAACAAATGAATACTTTCTTTGTCCTCTGTTATTCCAGAGAAAAACTCGCATCTGTGCTTCTGTGGTACTAATTATTTCCCACCTCAGAATAAGTGCATCCATTTCAATTTGTTGTTTGGGAGTATACACTAAATATAATTTAATTAGCATGCTTCTCTTGCTTTATAAAATTAAAATGTTCCTTTTTGAAATTCCAAGTCTTAATTCATGTGTTTTACATGTTTAAGGCAGGCTCTTTAAAAATATAGAAAGATAATTATGACAGCTGTTCACCTCGCAGTAATAGTAAGATCATGCATCACAAAACTCCCAGGGTCTATATAATTTAGGTAATGGGTTTATCTTTACTAAATTGCCTGAGTAATTATGTTGGATTAATTCAAGATAATGACATATTCTTAAAGACTACTTTGTGCCACAGAGTGCTAACAATTACTGGGGCTTACTAGGCATCAGGCACAGATGAAGTTCTTTGTAAACATTATCTCAATTAATCCCTATAACAACTCCAAGAGACAGCTATAATATACCATGACATTTGACAGAAAAAAGCAAAAGCATAGAGAGGCCATGTCCAGGTGACATAGTTAAGTGGCAGAACTAACATTTGAACTAGTATCAAATTCCAGATTTTTTTTTTTTTGTCTTTTTGAGACAGGGTCTCACTATGCAGTTCAGGCTGGCCTTGAGCTCACTTTGTAGCCCACGCTGATCTTGAACTTGCAACAATCCTCCTGCCTCAGCCTCCCAAGTGCTGGGATTACAGGCATGCACCACCATGCCCGGCTCAAATTCCAGATTTAAATGTTTGATAACCACTGTTAGTTAGCTTTCTATTACTTTGATGAACTGCCTGAGATAATCACATTAAAAAGAGGAAAGATTTATTTTGGTCCATAGTCTCAGAGGTCCACAGTCACTTAGCCCTGTTACTTTGGGGCTGTGAAAAAGCACAATATCTTATAGCATGGATGCATGGCTGAGGTTTCTGAGAAGCTAAAAGAGATGAGAAGATAGAGGCATGGGTCCCAGGATCCCCTTCCCAAGCACACCCCCAGTGACCTACCTTAATCCATCTGGGTCCCCTCCTTACAGAATCCACCACCTCCCAATTGCCACAGGCTGGAGGAAAAGCCTTCAATACATAAGTTTTTGGAAGATAGTCACTATCTAAACTGTGGCAAGAATGTTATGCTAGAATTGGTGAAAGTTTGTGTTTTCACACTCAGATCAATTTACAACATTCAGGGAAATAGGAACCTTCTAAATACCCCCATGATTCAGGTGTTGCATACTTTGTTTCAAATTCTTGTTATCTATGTGCTTTAGAACAAGTCTCATAGCAGCTGCCTTTCCTAGGACCCAGACACTTGCCACCAAGGACTATGCCAGAAGAATCATCCATGGGAGGCAGCCTGACTCAAAGGTTTCTCTCGTCTCTGTTGACCCTGTGATTGAGCCCAGATTCCTCACATAGAAAATGGGATCAGGAAAATCTGCCTCAGGATTATTATGGGAATTAGATGGGACAAAATGTATAAAATAACTAATCCAGTACCTGATTGATAAAAGCACCCCAATATGAACTGTCACTGTTACTATTTTTGTTGAGGTAGTTCTCAGAATACATGACAGATGTAGTCTGTGTTAGCTGAGAAGATAGCACCTCACTTGTGTGAGAGATCTAGCTAGCTTTGATAAGGTTTCCTTCACTGTATTTATCACAGTGTGGTCTTTGCTTACATAAGCACATACAACTCACATAAGCCCTCATGGCTATCTATATTTTGAAAGATTTCAACAGAATAAAAATGAACAGATTCAAACTGTACATTTTCTCCTTTCTTGTCCACATTCCAATGTTCAACAATAATATAAACAAAAACCTGACAGTAGGAAGGAAAAAAGAACAAAAACTGAAATTAAGCTTGAATATTTTCTATCATGGATGGATAATTAGCACCTAACAACCAGAATCAAATGTTTTGAAGTAGTTATTCAGTCTATTATGCATCTATTTGCATATCTTTGTAGTAGATTTATTAATTTGATCAAACTCTTCAAAATGCTGTCATAATCTACATTCTTATCTATTTTTTATTACTACTGGCCTATTCCATGTTAATTCTTAAGTTGCTTCTGTGCAAATACATCCTAATATCAGGAGACCAGAATAGTGATTCATAAATGGGCTTTTATCCAACTTGCTGTGTGGCCTCTTTAGAAGTCAGTGAAGATTATTGGCTTGTTACTGTGTCTACCCAATGCCCTTTATGATGCTGCATAGAAATTTGTGGAGATTAACTGATTTTTGGTAATTTTTACAAATCATTTAGAAACACTCTTCAGCGGTCTGTGCAACTCAATCAAGTCAGCTTTAAAATGAACCAACTTCATCAAGACATAGGGTAGCAAGTGTTTTCGTGGTTTGCATCTTTGAAAAGAGAGGAGCAGAGGTGCAGCCCCTTCAAGGAAGTTACCTGAAGTGAATGCTTTTCATGAAGGACATATCTGGCACAGAGCAGGACACTAATGTGTTGTGAGCTCAAGAGAACAAAAAAGGACAGGAGTAGCAAAGTCACACCCCTTGGCTGGCTGTGCCAACCTAAGCAAGGGAAGAATGCTTAAGGCTTCTGTTTGAATGCACAAACTGAATGGTGGTGTGGCATATATTACCTTTCATGAAGCAATGGTGAGGACGGAAGCTGAGCTCCTCAAAGGCCCAAGATGAAAGAGAAGAGGAACATCTCTGTGGCTGTAATTAAAGAGGTGTTTTCAAGCCTGGTCTAGACACCCAGTTGGTTTTCAAGGAACAGACTCCATAGCCTCTAAGAATCTGCCAAGCAACTTTGGCAAGAATGAAAAATAATAATAATGAAGCAGAAACTACTTTTTTCTTTTTCTTTTGCTTTCTTTCCTTTTTTTCCTTTCTCTTTTCTTAGGATCAACTCATCTCCATTCCTCTTTCCTTCTCTCTTCCCCACCATCCTTGATACAGTAATTGGGAAGGAACTAATATCCTTTCTTTTGGAGGTTTCCTCTTAAAAGCACATGTCATTATTCCATGTTATCTGTAGATCCAGAAGTGAGGGAGGAAAATAAATGGGAGGTGAAACATTTTAAAATAATATATGAGGTAGCTTTTTATTCCCAGCCATCTCTGACTAAGCCATTCATTTCAAAACAGAACATTTCAAAACATCAAAAAATCTGGATGTTTAGACAAACTGGATGAGCCAGTGTGGAGCTGGCAGAACCTTCCCTTTGAGAGGCAGGAATGATGCTTAGTGTAGTGTTTAATTTTTCACCCCTGTTAAATTTGAAAGACTGGGTTGCTAGCAACCAAGCATCTCTTTGGATGCATAAAACCATAGGGAAAATGATGTTTCTTTTCCAAGGTTTTTTTTTAATCTATAAAGTCTTTACCTTTCTTTCTGTCCATCATTTTTTTTAAACCTATCTATATAAATTGATGTGGTAGTAATGTGACAGGTAATTAGTCATTCCTGATAAAAAGGGATTTGCGTTGGCTGTGCTGTGGTCTGTAATGAGGCAGAACAAAGCAGCAATTGGAAGCTATATCAGGAAGGGAGTCAGTCCTGGCTGCCCTTGGAATTGTTGTGTGTCCGTGTATCTCCTGGGTATATCCTAGGAGCAAAGTCTCAGTGAGCTGCCAGTTAACAGCCAGATTGTTTTCTCTTTTACCACAGAGAAAACATGTATGGGGAGATGTACTGAATTCATTTCTTGAGATAATGCAAAAATAAATAAAAATATTAATTAATTAAATTCTCAAGGGCCTAGCAGTTCACTTCTAAAACTGGTTCAGTCATTATCATCTGGAGATGAGAGCTGCTACAGCAGACAATATTTTATTACCTGTATTAACTGAACTACTTTATGATCCTGGCTTTTCTCCTTTTGGGGTAGGATTTTCTCTGAAAAACGTAAGTGAGATTACATCAGGACAAACATCCTTGAAATCATATGAGGTCTAGAGCCTCCTTGTAACTAAGCACTTACAGCCTGTCCACTGGATGGTTTGTAAGACTGGGAACTTGAAGACAAGAACGAGCATTTCTGTGAGTAGAACAAAATGTCCCATGTAAGAAGACTCGATTAAAGGTATTTATAAGAGAAGGCCTCCCAGGTCTGTGTGTGTGTGTGGTGTGTGTGTGTGTGTGTGTGTGTGTGTGTGTGTGTAGGGAACTTCAGTACACATTTAAGATTGCTTTTGCCAGATTCAGATGGCAACTTTACCTTCACACAAAAGAGACTAAAAGTAGGAAGGGTGAACACTCAAAAAAGCACATTCAGAAGAAAAAGAAAACATTTCTGAAGTGATGTGTAAGGCAGGCCTGCTGGGGCAGGTTTGCACTCAAAAGACTCTTTGCAGGGTTTAGAGAAAAATCCTGCAGGAGCTGTGCAGCAGGGCTTGGCAGGTCACTGAGGAATGCTGAGCCCGGGTCCTCCCCTAGAGGAGGCAGTTCTGGGACCCAGGATGTCACCTCAGAGCTCAATTTGAGCATGAGAGCAATAATAAAATCCCTACACATCTCTGGGATGCTTGCTTAAACTCCCATTGTGTTTCCTCTGGCGTAGAGAGCACATGCTCCGGAAGTGAAGCTAAACCCACCCTTGAAGAAATTCATTCTTTCTTGGTGTGACCAAACGAGATCATTAACCTGGGTGCTTCCGTTGAGGGATGCCCTCCTCAGGACTTGAAGTTTTAGCAAAACCAAAGAATTAGATTTCCTTGCTGATTGTCAGGGTGCATCTTGTTCTCACATAAGAAGTTTTTGGGCCTTTAATAGACTTTAGGTTTTGGAATATTATTTCTATTCTCAGTTGAAAATACAGATGGGAATTATTGCTGTTTTTCCCTCATCTGTACTAACCAAGCCCAAGCCAATGAACTTCATGGTACAAATCTAGAATTTAGGTTTTTTCTTTTTTGTTTTTTGTTTTCTTTTTGACCTGGCTAACCCAAAAGAAAGAAAAAAAATTGTTTTTCTGTTTAAGCAGTTTGGCCTTCAACACAAAATCCTTTCTAGTACCTCCATATGTGCCCAGACATCTGACATGATTGACTTCATGGGAGACATCTGAAATAGAAACAGAAGCGCTATACCCCTTTTCTGAGTAGTGCCCTGTGCCCAAAGCAAGATTGCCAGGGCCAGGTGTTTGGGTTCATCCTGACTAGACCTGCCTGCCTGGGAGTGTGGTTTACCAACACAAAGCTAATTGCTCCTACAATAGGCCGCCGAAAGCCCTAGCAGCCGTGTGAAAACTCACACAGTGTGAACCATGTAAAGCCCCAAATTCATCGCTGCAGGAAAAGAGAGATGGAGAAGGGATGGGGGAATGTGGCATTAAGCTGAAGTTAGTTACCTGATGAACTTTCCCTTCATTTAGGATCTCTGGTGAACTCTGAACCCCTGAGCTAAGAGCTAAGGTTCACTGAGTGGATGTGGTATGCTTTTTTCCATTAAGTATAATGGGAAAAGCGTAAAGGTATCAATCCTTACCCTCTTGCAGTGACCTTGTAGTCTCTTCTCCTGGAGGGAGTGCCTTATGCTGTGTGTGCTAACCAACGCTTTAGTCATTTCACTACTGGTATGGCTATTGGAGCGAGTCACAAGAAACTTTAAACTGCAAGACATTTTACTTTTAGCCCACAAAGCAAAAATTCTGATGTGTGTTATTGTAACTTTAGACTCAAAAGATATATAAGCACCTTTAATCCCAGCACTCGGGAGGCAGAGGTAGGAGAAGCGCTGTGAGTTCGAGGCTGGCTTGGGCTACAACATGAGCGCAAAGTCTGCCTGAGCTGCATAGTACGACCCTGCCTCAAAAAACTAGGGCCGGGAGTTTGGCTCAAAATGCTTAAGTGCCTGTCTGGCAGGTGTGGGGTTGTGAGTTCAATCCCTGGTGCCACAAAAAATAAATAAATAAATAAATAAATAAATAAATAAAACAAAAAGATATAAAGGAGCAGGAGGCATAGCTCAGTGGTAGAGCCCTTGCCTATCATGCATAAGACCGCAAATTCTGTCCCCAGCACTGCCCAAAAAAGTATACAGAATGGTCACCAGTCTATTTCTGGAGATCATAGCATCAAATTTTGACTCTATGCAAAAACCTAGAAACTACCTGCATGTCCCTAAATATTTAGACTAAAAAATAGTTAGCTGTTAAAAAGCAGTGCCTACCTTCCTATGACAGAATGCCAGAAACACACAAAAAAGAATGAAGTAGATCTTTTTGAAAATTGTCAACTCTACTAAGTACAAAAGGCAAGTTTGTTTTTTAGAAGTATCTCTGTGTCCACCTATTTTATATATATAGAATTTTTTATGTACAGAATACAATGAGTGGTAAAAGTGTAGCCTACAATAAGTGCAGAAATTGAGAGTGCTTGGGAATGTTTAGCCACTTAACATTGCCACAACATTCAAGCTTGTGACCTGTTGAACTTGGATTTTTTTTTTAAAAATGAGTTTGTACTTCAAAGTCTTTGAGTCTTTTTGTAATTATTCTAGCAATTTATTTCTATTGTTTTATAGAAAAATATTGGACCATGGTGATTGAAGATAAGGAAAAATATTCTGTTACCACAGAATGTTTGACAGGCACTGTACTAGGAACATGAGTGAAGAATCCCATTTGCACTTCTACCTCACACTTCTGATCTTTATGTATCGCTTGAATTTTTATCTTTGATATGCATTGCTTTCATGATTAGGCATTTGGAAATGTTTAAAGTTGGTTCTAAGAAAATGTACCAGGTTTGTGGTTTTTATCCAGCACATCCTTTTTGACTCACTTATCCTAATGCCTCAAACACATCATCGTTTGAGTTTTCCTTATGCTCAGAAATTGACCAAGTCTCAAAAAGAATCATTTCTCTGGGAAAAAAGCCAAAGGGTGCCAAGAGAAATGGGCAGGCAGTGACCAATCAAGGAAGACTGCCCACATTTTGCAGAAATCAGAAAGACAGTTTTCTGCATCCGTGAGCACAGCTGGAATGAGAGACTCACTCACAGATGAGAATGCTAAACTCAAGTCTCATTAAAATCTCCTCACTGGATTACAGACCCAAAGGCTCTGGGGAGCCTTGTGAACCACGTAATGTTTCTCGCTTTGCATCTTCAATTATGCATCTTTGATTTAGCTGACAGATATGAAGCAGTGCGCATAGCCAGGCAATCCCCTGGTGGCCACACATGTGTGGAGGGAGGCTGGAGAGAGCACCGTCTTCCTGCTCCATCTGGCACCAGCTCACAATCACTCAGAACCTTTCTTCTCTGTCCACCTTCCCTCACACCCTCCCTTCTCCACCCGGGCTCTGGCTGGGATTGGATAGACACACCCACTTTTATTAAAGCCCCCTTTCCCTTTGGAAGATTTCCAAGGCAAATAGGAACGGTGCGGTGCTTGGAGGGAGCACCTCTTTTATTATGGGATGGCACCACCCCAGCATTCCATCAAGCTCTTCATTGTAGAAATCAGGCCAGATTCTGGCTCTTTCTCAAACCATGGCTGCCAGGACCGTATAGAGAAACATCTGGCTGGACGGTTGGAAGTGCTTGGCTCAGCCCTGCAGGAAATTCACTTTCAACCCTGCATCACAAGCTCTCCAGTGCCTTCCTGGTAGAGATGCCTGACTTGTTACATAGACAGTCTTGGCCTCCAGGGGGAGAAAGGGAGCTCTGAGACCTTCCCTGGATACAGGGGCTGGTGGTTCCGCAGCGTGGATGTGTGGTCAAGCCCCATGGGAGTAAGGTCAAATAGGGTTCAAGGACCACACCTCAGGGCACTGACAGATGGAGGGGGAAAGCTAAAGGACAACATGGGGGAGGAAGGGAGGGAGATCCTTCTGTGCATACAGGGATGGTTCATGGAAATACTCCACATGCAGAATGCTCAGTTTCTAAATGTAATTTCAGTGACCGAATTCTCTGTGTCACACTCACTTTTCTCAATGAACAGGGATCCTCTATGCCTATGGTGTTTGGTGTCAGATTTTTCTGAAGTGTAGTCAGCAAATTTATCCCAATTCATTATTATTGGATAAAAGTGAAGGAGTTATTTGGGCCATGGTTTTTCAAAGATTCAGACTAAATGGAAGT
>RJWM01013734.1:0-52358 GCA_004363535.1 Dasyprocta punctata
GATGTCTAAAGTAAAGTCCTTGCCCAGGAGGGAACGCTGAGGGTAGGGGAGGTGCAGAGAAAGACATGACTACAGTACTTGGCTAAGAGATCCTAACTGAGGCAGAGTGCAGGGGTACCAGGCAGAGCTAACAGCCCCTTTGAGATCTGTACCATGGATCTAAAATATAGGATACCCAACTTTAAAAGTTCTAATTACTCCCTTTGATAAGAGTTTAGGTGGCATCCATTCTTCAGAAGTGAGAAAACGATTAGCCCAACAGTTTCAAAAGGAGAATGAAGCACTTAATAAGTTTAAGGCCATGTCTTCTGACTTCTGGTTTGCTAAAGCAGAGGCATACTACTATCAACGACATCAAGAAATCGCAAAGAAAGAAGCACAGAACTACAAGACAGTTCCAGAACGGGAAATTAAAATAGATGAACATAAGGTGAGATCACAAAGTAAAAAATCAGAAGATGCTAAAAAATGGGACTATCTGGTGTCTGAGAGGGAACTGAATCACATAGAAAAACACATACACCGAATGGAAAGAGCTAGAGGCCTCAGAGACCACAAATATCGACTACTCCCTCAAAGAATTCCAAGTGAAACATTTTCCCCAAAAACATTACCACTGGAGGATAAAAAGAATGGGACTAACCAGAAAACACACAAAACTGGAACCCAAAAGCATAAGGGAGCATGGGCCCAAGAGCAGATGAAGGGACACCAAGATCGAATGATTCGAGGGAGAAAACTTACAGAGCAGAGAAATACTCAAAAAGATGTTTGGAAACTTTCTAGCTTTGTTTCTCCTCTCCCAACATCTCAAGCAAAGCAGGTGAAAGAGTCTGAAAGGGTCACAGCTTATCCCATCTTCCAGCCTTACCAGAAAGCACTTATGGAAGTGAATATCCTGATGGAAAAATCAAAAGAGGCAAAAATTCAAAAACCACTCCCAAGGGAGTTCTTAAGTATACCACCATTCCTGAAAAGTAAGCTAGAAAAATATAAACTTTTAAGTTATTTTACTATTGCATTTCTTTTTAAGCATATTTTATAGTAATTAGTGCAATAAAATTGTAGAAAGTAGGCAAAAAGGAGAGAAAGCAACATCGGACACGTATACTTGAAAAAATGTGGTGTTAAAACAAGTTTGTGTGATTTCATTGTGTAAAATATCCAAAGTAGGCAAATTTGTAGACAGAAAGTAGGTTTGTCACTAGTTAGGGCTAAGAGGTAAGAAAGTTAGATGAAGAAAGGGCAGTGACAATTAATGAATACAGGGTAAGGGGACAAAAATGTTCTTGAATAAATTTTGGTGACAGCTACACAACCCATGAATTGATTTTAAAAAACACTGAATTGTACTAAGTGAGTGAATTGAATGGTTTGTGAATTATCACAATTAACCTATTTAACAAAAAGAAAAAATGCTAGAGTTTAGAAGAAAGGACGTGATCTAAGAAATGTAGGCAAGGGGCCTGATGCTGAAGGCTCTGAATTTCACTGAAAAGTTCACATTTTTAAAATACTGAGCAGTCAGTGAAAAACTGTCAAGTGGTTTGCAAGAGATCTGAAGGTATAGACAGGAAGCAAGGAAGCAGGAGACACCAGAAGGGTGACTCTGACAGTTACCTGAGCAAGATGGACAAACTTAAGAGCAACCAGAAAGAAATTAGTGACTGATTAACACAACACATGGGGTGTAAGGAGTTGCAGGGAAATCTTAGGTTTCTGTCCAAAGGAATAATGTGGTAAAAGCGCCAGTATAGGAATTAAAAGATTGGAGTGGGGGAGGCAGTTTTATACAAGTTTAATAGCCTATATGCTGTCCAGTAAATAGTTGGTTACATATATGTAGCATTTTCAGTTTAGGTATCAAAGTTTTGAGACTGTTCAGAATATAAATGTGTATAAATCAAGAGAGTAAGACAATGGAATAGAAATCAGAAAAAAGAGCAGATATTTCTGCTTCCTTTTTTTTTTTTTTTTTTTTTTTTTTTTTTTTTTTTTTTTGGTTTTTTTAAGACAGGGTCTCACCATACAGTTCAGGGGAGCCTTGAGCTCAAAGCAATACTCTTGCCTCAGCCTCTCAAGTGCTGGGATTACAGACATGTACCACCACACTCAGCAAAAGCAGACATTTCACATGTCACTCAGAATTTACTCGATGAGCTCTGTTTGGAAAGGAATTGGTCAAAGTGGTATGATACTCAGAGTAGACTGATGGAAAAGGAGGGGTCGTTTAGCCATGGTTTGAGGATGTACAGAAGAGGTAAAGACCTCAAGTGATTCTTTGAGAGTAGGTAGGATAATGGCTCATTGAGGGTTATGGTTAACTTTTGTTTTTTTTGGTGGTACTGGCGATTGAACCAAGGCTATTCATTTTCTTTTTGTTTGTTTGCTCCTTTAATTTTTTTTGAGGGGCAGCTCAGTCTCTTAAACTGTCAGGTTGGGCTCCAACTTGTGATTCTCCTGCCTCAGCATCTCAGAGTGCTGGTATTACACAAGGGTACCACCATACTCAATCACAATTAACTATTTCTTAAGATAGGAGGTGAGCATAGTTGAAGGGAAAATACCAGATATGGCCAGATAGAGCAGTCTCCTAGGAAGAGAAGGAATGCAGAGCCTTTCACAGAAAAGTCACTGCTACTCCAGATATCACAGAGGAATGAGAAAAGATGAAAGTAGAAAGCAAAGGAATGGGAGGAAGAAACCCAGAAAACACCCAGGGCAGATCTGAAAGCCCAGCAGAGATGAGAAGCATGAAGTAGCACGCAGAAGGATGGATCCAGGCTAGTCTTGTTGAGGAAAGTAGTCCAGTCTGGCTTGCCAGAGGATTTAATAGTTCCTTGTATGCAAGTTACAGGTTGAACCATAAGAAATTACTGATATTTGTCAATTTTAGCCTTCAAAAACAATTTCAGAAGGTACGTCCTATTTGATGACTTGGCCACTAACTTTACAACTAAAGACATAAAAAGAACTATAATGATCCATAGGGAATTAACTACCCAAGTAAAACTTCTCAATGCAACAGCTTTGGAAAAAGGAGAAATTCTCTCATGAAAAGAAAGTAAAATAAAAGAGCACAATTACTTGTAAATATCACAGTGAATTTCTTTTAATCAAAGACAACCATCACAAATTTATTAACTATCAAAAGCTACATTTTACTAAAAACAACCTGTCTTTAAAAATGTTCAATCATACAATATATACAATACATGCTGCTTTCCTTTTTGAGTTTCACTATCCATTCGCAGCCTAAAAAGAGGAGAAAAAGAACTGGTTAGCAGTTTATAAATGGTAAATCAAAAGGGCATATAATATGCATTAAAAAATGTCTAATTTAAACAACCTCTCCTCAGTGAGTAGGGCCGAGCTTAATACACATAGTATACTTTATCTATTCTCTCTCTCTCAAAAAATATTTTGACAGAAACAAACGTACTGAGAGTTTATATTAATTATTTTTTAAAAAGCTTATTTAAATTCCAAAAATCATAGAAAATGAAAGCTAGAAAATGAAAGTAGTAATTATCCAGCTGAAAAGTAGTCCTTTATATGGACAGATTTATAACAAACAGGAAGCTGAGTTAGATGAAGTGACTTGCCCAAAGGTTTAAATAAGGAGTGGCACCAACAGAACCTATACGTCTTCATCCCCGCCCACAGCTGTCTGCATACACAAAGCCTGGCTGTTTCTATTTCTTTCTAGAGATGCTCCCCTTCATAACAATGAAGGATTATCTCATAGCATAATTCATGTCTCAGAAATGTCCATTTAGTAACATCACCTTCAGGTAATTCTGCTTTCATCTTCCTTTGCTGCTCTGTACTTATAAAACAAGCAAATCCAGTGGGACAGTGAATAACACTAAGGGATTCCAATACTTTATTTATTTAATTTAGCTGTATGTTGTGGGAGGAGAGGGAGCCAAACTGAAAGCTTTACTGCTGCAAATCTTAAGAACACGAGAGTAACCAATGCAGAGGAAATACTTGCAACCGCCATGTTCAACCCCTCCCTACCTTTCACCAGTCACACAGTTATACCAGTTGGACACTAGAGGGAGGCAAAACCCCTATTTTACTGGATGGGAAAAAGCAGGATGGTTTTGATTGTCCAACTGTTATAAAACAGTGCAGCTTGTCCCATAGAAAATGTTACCTTCAACTGGCATCAAGCGCTTAACCTCTGCCTGCTCTGGGCTGGAGGAATCAAAGGCTCAGATATCTCGAAGGTCTTTACAATCTCCTGGCAGAAAAGAAACAGCAATGTTTGGGTACTGGGCTTCATTAAGCAAATGCAGTCAGAACTATCCAGGGGCAACACACGGAGCTTTACCTCCCAGTCACGATAACTCAAAGCTATAACTGCTTGATTCCTAACTTGGGTGTTATGGTCAATTCCGTCAGTTTCTTCATTAGCAGGCTCTATTTGAAAGTCAAAGTTTCAAAGGTTATCAAATCAGAACAGATAGTCTGAACAGTGACTGATGAATAACAGGAACAAAACCTATACTGAGAAGACAGACATTACATACTTATGAGGGTTTCATGCATAAGTTGCTGTATGTGATTCAGTAGCAAGTAATCCCATTTGTTTCCATTTTTAAAAACACTTGAACATTAGAAAACCTCTATGTATCTATATATCCAACCAAAGAGCCAAGCCCTAGTGGGTGCAAAGCTGAGAACATCTGAAGTAGCAAGTGCAGTGCAGTGAGAGTACTTCCTTCTTCACAGGAGCCCTTTGGACATGTGTAATAAAGACTGAAATTATTCCAGTACGAATGAAAGGTTATGGAATCTCAGGTAAAGAAGGAGCTAACATCTGGAGAGAAGTAGGTAGAAAGAAGGAACCTACCTAAGTTACTGCATTTACAAACTTTCTAAATTAAGTTTTGGGAAAATTATATCATTTTTTGGTCATCTTTACAGCAGATGTTGAATCAATGATATAAATGGGTCCATCAAAGTTTTAAACTATGTTATTAAGTTAAGCTTTAAGTTTTAAGCCATGTTTCTGAATTTTCATTTAGCTAGGTAGGATACAACATTGAAAAATTTGTTACCTACCATGAACTCATTTACAAGATTAATATAACTCATTTGCATTATTAAAATATATTTCATAAACTTTAATACCAAATATATTTTCTTTAAAACTAGTTTTCCCAAACAACATCATTTACCTATTATTGGCAATCGGTCTCGATCAAGTCTTATTCGTGCAAAGCCATCCTAAAACAAAAACATGACTTTCAGGAGAAAAACCAAAATTTAGACTCAAACTTATTAAAACTACTGAATGAAAAAACAATATTCATGTGTGTATCTCTGACAATCTTAACATATCATAACAATGACATGATACAGACAAGACTTCTCTAACATGTTTCTTTCCATCAAGGTATTTCAGATATCAAATCAGCTTTTTCCAGACATGGCTTCCCTTCTGAGACTCTCAAGAAAAACCGTCTTGTCTCTTTAACTGATTTATGCATATTTTGTTATACATACTTCACTTTTTACTATGCATAATTCTATCACTAGGACTACTGGTAAAATATGCCTCCTCTGCAAGGTACTTCTGAGATTTTGGTCAGTATAAGCTTTTATCTGACGTTGAAGTCAAATTTATCTTATCTGTGTAGGAATGCATAAGTACCTTTCTTCATAGGGTTTTTAAAAACCTACTTTGAAAAACTTCAGATGTAAAAAGAGCTACAAAACTACTATAAAGATCTCCCAATATCCTTACCCATGTTCACAAACTGTTAAAGTTTTGCCACATCCACTGTATTAGTCTCCCTAATATTATTATACATGAATGATGTGAAAATGGGATGTCTTGCCCCTTTCCCTAATTTTCTAGTGTATATTTTCTGAGAACAGGTTATTCTCTTCTAGAATAAGACAGTTATCAAATTTTAAAAATTTACTGCTATTTAATCTATAAACCTACAAATTTTGTTAATTCTTCCTCTAAATACAGGTTAAGTGTCCTTTATCCAAAATGATTGGGCCCAGAAGCGTTTCAGGGTTTTTGGATTTTGATGTATTTGCATATGTAATCAGATATGTTGGGGATGGGATGCCTAAACATGAAATTCACTTATGTTTCATATGTACCTTATACACAAAACAGGAAACAATTTTTATACAATATTTAATGCATCTGCTTCTTAACTGTGATCCATCACATGTGGTCAGTTGTAGAATTTTCCACTTTTAGTATCATCTCAGTGCTCAGAAAGTTTCAACTTTCGAACCACTTCAGATTTTAATTTTCAGATTAAGCAACTCAATCTGTAATTTTTAAAATGTAAGAGAAACTACACAAACTTTTAGCTAGTGTCTTCTACCTAATATGCCAATTGTTTTGCTACAATGAGTCTAAACCGCACACTGCTTAGTACAGATAGCTTTGCCAGTTCCCATTCTTATGTACCCTTTTAAAAGCATATAAAAGCAATTACAGAAATCTTAAATCTTACCCGTATAATGAAGGATACATGAAACATGTTTTCCACCGTACGGGAGAAAGAATGTGGATCAATCACAAAGTCAAAAAAGGATATTGGAGTATCAGCTATAGAAAAAAGAGAAAAATTCTTCAAAACATGACAAATTGCTTTTGCTTATAATTAAGACCTGCATTCTCTAGAATTAGCCTGAGACATAAAACGAACAAGCACTCCTCCTGCTGTGCAAGAGCAAATCAACACAAGCCTTCCGCAGGTCACTTTGGCACATCTATTAAAACACATACACCCACTGACTGGGCATCCTGTAAAAAGTCATCCTCATGAAAAATTAGCAGAAGTGCACAAAGTTACAAGATTTTTCACTTCAGCAATTTATTACAAGGGTAAAATGCAATCAAGAACTTATTCATTAACAGAAACCTCTTAAATGTGTATATGATACAGCCATACAGTGAGAATCACTGAAGAGTCATATCACAGAAGAATGTGTATCTCATGATTAGCTTTGAAAAAGACAAAAAAGAAAAGATGAAATGCATGTTTATATGACTGGCTACAAACAAAAAATTATGTAAAAAGACATCTTGTTTTACAAGTGACTACCTCTGAGAAGTGAGAAGAGATAAAAGTTACTTGATTTTTTACTTTTCTTCACTTTTATGGCACATTTACTTTGTAAAAAAGAAAGAAAAAAAAATCCAATCTTTTGTTTTTAGAGAAAGGGTCTTGCTAAGATGCCCAGGCCAGCCTTGAACTCATAATCCTCCTGCCTAACTCTCTCAATTGCTGGACTTACAGATACGTTCCACTATGCTTGGCTAAAAAATATCCAACATTTAAAGATTAAAAAAAAAAAGATGTTCCTTCATCAATGTTCTCATGAGATGCTCAAAAATAAAAGAAGCCTCATTAAATACATATGACAAGGGCTGGGGGTATAGCTCAGTGGTGGAACTCTTGCCTAGTATGCACGAGGCTCTGTGTTCAAGCCACAACACCCCTCTGTCACCAACACATGACAAGAAAAAATCAAAATGATTCAAATACTATTTACAACTGAAAATACCTTTTAAATAAAAACTTCATTGAAAGTGACACATCTGATAAATACAAACTCTTTCATATTTAATTTGATGTCCTACTTACGATCTTCTCGAAAATATGTCTGCAATAATCCCAAGATTCTTTCTACTTCTTTTTCTGTAGCTTCTTGATGAGATTCTCCCATACTTTTTAACTGGAAAAAAATTATCAAACTGACCAACCTCCAGTTAACAATCTTTTCTTCTCTTTTGCACACTTAAACTCTTCAGAGTATGTTTTGTTAGGGACTGCTAGCAATTTTTAATCCCCATTTTCATGTTTATAGTAAAAAAAATTTCCCAGTTTCAGTAACTAGTATATTAATTTATAAGAAGAAGAAGATCACCAAATCAACTGAACATAAAATACAAAAAGGGTGAATTGCAACAGTGGTCTTTAACTGAAGTCATTTTGCCCCGGGGTCCTCTGCCATTATCTGGAGATATTTTTGGTTGTCACAGCTAGAGTGTGGGGAGGGGTATATGTTCTTGGCACCTGGTCCCCAGAGACCAGGGATGCTGGGCTGCTAAACATCCTCTATGCCCAGGTCAGTTCCCCACAATGAAGAATTATCCAGCCTGAAATGCTGATGGCGCTGAGGTTGAGAAGCCCTAGTTTAGGAGAACCTTTCAAAATTATAGAAATGAAGGAAATTGAAGACAAGTGGCCAGCCCAATGTTAAAGACTTAAAACGACTATTTAAATGACAGAACCTGACTCCAGACTCTAAAACTTACAAAACACAGCCAATTGGCATGTACATCATTTAATGACTATTTTAACTTTAAGAGGTTTAAAAAGCAACATTTCAAAAAACCAACCTGAGCAGGCATTGTCCTCTCCTCTTGAATCGTCCGAACTTTTTTGGGGCGATCAATTCGTGGCTTTGGTACAGGTGACTCTCCTTGTATTGAACCCAACCTAATAAAAAATATGCTTTCATGTCTTTTTATGTTTGGTTTTTAAACAAACTAATTCCACTATTTAAAAGCAGCTGGCATGGTATAGTCAAATTCAGATCAGGCATCAGTGACCTATGACCTAATATCAGACCAGTCTGTGATATTTTTTGTGCTCTTTGTATTTATAAGCAAACTCCTAGGAGACTTGCTCAACCATATACCTCCTTGAAGCACCTCCCTGGTAGAGACATATAGTAGGCCAGTGGAGGTACTACTAGCCTGTTGTCTATTTTACAAAGTCAAACTTCTGAAGTCAATGAAAGGATGAACAGGGGGAGAAAGGGAACAGAACTGCTCCACTGGGATCAAAAGTCTTTGATCTAGCTGTGCCAAGGCAAAAGCTTATGGCTGGGGCTACAGAATATACCCATCAGGGTAACAAGTCAAGCTGAGGCCATGGGATTGTCCTTTGGGTCTCTGTCCACACCCCCAAGAAATCCCTAATGCAGTATTCAGCCACAATGATAGGTGTGTCCTGCATAGATGAAGAATATAGTGATGTGGTCCCTCTATTTGCAGATATGGAAGTAAATGGTATAGCTGGACGGATAGTTATTTACTCACAAAAGTACATTTCAATATCCTACAGCTCTGCAGTAGTGTTGCTCAAGTGCTGTGAGAGCATTTGGGCAGAGATTTTACCCAAACATGAGAGTGATCAGCTGGCAAATCTAATCCTACAGTGATGACTCCTCTGCAAAAGTTATTACAAGTTTCCAGGCTGAGATTCGTGGGATGAATCTTTTCTCCAGATAGAAAAGATGGGAAAAATTATATGGAAGGCCAAAAGAAGAGTAAGTTCAGGGGCACAGAGATGGAAACACTTCACGGTTGATAAAAACAGGGCTGAATGACAAGGGAGAGTTTAAAGGCTTATCTTCGGATGTTACAATTTACAACGGAGCTTGGCACACAACAGCAAAAATCAAAAATTTGGACTTTACCCTACAATAAAGTAGTTTGGTCTTTACCCTATAATATATACAGTGCTTCTAGGCATTTGAGTTATTGCTTATTACAAACCGATGCCTGTGTCCACAACACAGACCAACTACAACACATACCTCCAAAGCTTGCTGAGACATTGCCAAGCTCAGGTTTTAAAAAGCAAATTAAAAAAGATAAATGCCCAGGAACTATACCAATTTAAGGAAGAAAGGACTGAAACAACTTGGAAGATTATCCTGGAGCAATAAAAGGGAAACTTTTAGAGATGAATGCCTGAACCAAAACCCAAAACTCACTTATTTATCACAAGGTGCCATACTGCAATTAACCCTGGGTACTGAGGTTTTAGTTTAGAAAAAACAGCTCAAACATTAACATCTTCTGTCTTAAAAGAAAAACAACACATATGCCATAGGTTCACCACCACTGCCCTAGAGAAAGAATTTATGGGAGAACCTGACAAATGCAACTGAAGGTTATCTTATAAAAGAACGAGGCAGGGCTGATCTGGGTTTCTCAGTAAATCCAAACTAGCAAGTTAAGGTAACAGCCAGTTTCATTTGCATACAAAGAAAAGCTTTTCATAAAGCTGTACCCAAAAAACAAACTGCACAATTTGTTACAGCGATTCAAGTAGTCTTCAAATGCAGGTGGTGAGAAGTCATCTAATAGGATGCTATAATAGTTGGCCCCTGACAATATATTGCTAGCATCTGAACAAAAGTGGGACACTGCATCCTTCTACATTGGTAAGGATTTCAAAGATGATATAAAGAAAACCAGAAATATGCTATAGACTCAGAATCGCATGAGCTACAAAGTAAAAATGGCAGGACAGAGTCATGGTAAGAAAGTTCTAGTCCATGACCTTTCCTACTAAAGTAAGATGAGAAATTCTTGAGGGTCCTTCGAGAGTTATGGACTTTTAAAACAAAGTTTAGAAAGTCTCCACATAATGGCATCAGGATTGTCATCCCTACAATACCACATGATCTTTGTCCCTATAATAAAAATTTAAAGTTTACAAGTGGTTGGTTTGTTGGATTTTTAAAATAATCTTACAGAAAGTGGAATGTATGGGTTTTATTAAAGGTGTTTTCTGCTGTTTTGCCTGATATTTTCCAGGAGTCATAGACTATGAATTCAAAATCAGAACTATCTTCATCACGGATGAGTTCTTCAGCTTCTAGCGGATTTACACCCATATGTGTCAGCTACAAAAATGAAGGAAAACAAAAAACCCTAGTTAAGCCACAAGCAATCATTCACTACATCCAATAATCTATATAACTAAACCTTTAAGAGGCCAGA
This sequence comes from Dasyprocta punctata, assembly GCA_004363535.1. NCBI lineage: Eukaryota > Metazoa > Chordata > Mammalia > Rodentia > Dasyproctidae > Dasyprocta > Dasyprocta punctata. The sequence continues at coordinate 10,790 of RJWM01013734.1, forward strand.
GGCAAAGCCATCTTTTAGCATTTTAATACAATGGTTCAATTTCTTATTATAAATATAATTTTATATACAAATTCGTAGTCAAAGGTATCATCTTTTTGGCAAAAAAAACATTCCTCAATGTTTTTAGAACCTTCAGGTGGGAAAATGAGATGATTTGGATCAGTAGTCCCTGACTAGGGTGATTTTGCCCCCAGGGGTCTTTTGACAATACCAAAACATTTTTGGTTGTCTCAGCTGATGTGGTACTACATCTACATCTACAGAGGAGAGGCCAAGGAGGTTTCTCAACATTTTATAACACACAGTAGCACCAAAACAAAAATTTACCCAGCCCAAAATATCAATAGTGCTGAGGCTAAGAAACGCTGCTTTAGCCCACTGCAAGGCTGAGGTGTTCAGGTGTGCCCAAGAACTAAGCACACTGGGGATTTCTGTACCATAAGTAGTTCAGTTATTAGTAAAACTGGACTAATATAAAAGCAAAAAACGAAATTTGAAGTCAGTAACTCCAAGACAGAACAGGGAAGTTTAGCTAGCTTTCAGATTTTAATTGTTAGCCAATTTCCTAGACCTCTTTATTTGGCTTTATTCATGCTTTATTCAGTATATCCAGAGAACAGCAGCCTAGCCACAGTGAGAATAGCACTCATTTTACAACAGCCTTTCTGGGAAGAGTTGGCAGAAGTCGAACAATTCTCAAACTGGCTTATAGAAAATGTACTATATTGAATTTACTTTTATGGAAGAACACTTTAGTACATTACACTATAAAATGCCTAGAAATTTTAAACTAAAATTGTAATATATAAACAATAATCATGAAGATTTTAAGATGCTTAGCTTTATTTGAAAGCAACACTTGGGAGGCTGAGGTAGAAGCAGCATTGTGAGTTTGAGGCCGGCGTGGGCTACAACTTGAGCGCAAGGCCGGCCTGAACTACATGGTGCGACCCTGTCTCAAAAAACTAGGGCCGGGAGTTTGGCTCAGTGGCTTAAGCGCCTGCTTGGCAGGCGTGAAGTTGTGAGTTTAAAACCCGGTGCCACAAAACAAAACAAAAAAGCAACAAAACTTTGAAAAAAGAAAAGCTCCAAGGGCCTGACCAGAGCAGTACAATCAACTCTCCTTCAAGCACTTGCGGCACAATTTTACCATCTTACCCTCGTAGGAGGATGTTTCGATTTTTGGCTGGTCAAATCTGCCAATCTCTTTCACATAGTATCTATGAGGTTCTTGGGAAGGCCTTCCCCAACCAGTCTTGAAAACTATTAACTTAAGGTTTTATATTCACTAAGACTTCTGGAATTTATTTTGACATGTTAAAATATAATGCTTAACTTGATTTTTTAAAAAAAATTAAAAAATATATACCCAACATATGCCCACTTTGAGCCATACACAAGTATGCATTTTCCTAAATCCATTACCTTTCACAATCTTAAAGTTTTTTTTAAGAAAATTTTAAGGTTTTAAAAACCAAGCAGAAATAACTGTTTGCCTTATGCCTCTTTTTTTTTTTTCTGGCACCGGGGATTGAACTCACAACCTTGTACCTGCCAGACAGGCGGCTATGCCTTTTTAAATAATCACTTTATCTGATCAGATCTCACAGTATTAAATCATTTTAATAACCATTTAATATCAACTCCAGTTAGTCATTCAATGTTCATACCAAGGTCCATCTCTCTGTGCTAGGACAGAGGCTGGCTCAGGGCAGAATAAAAAAAAAAAAAAGAGTTAAGATAAAAATTAACCTCTTGCTTTTTTCTGGTAAATCAAAACTACTCAACTAAGTAGCAACTATTCGAACTTGTTATGAAGCAATCAACCAATCAAAATAAAACTGAGAGCAAAACGCAGCCATACTCATAGGGTTCCAAATATTCTCAAAAGACACATCAACATATGCCTCCTCCTCAGGCCTAATCCATCTCCAGCTGAGCTATGCCCCCTGCAGTGTGGGTTTTAGCCCAGTTCAGAACAAAGGTTTCAGGTCACTGAGACTGATGTAGAACACTTATGAAGTGACTGAGGAAATGGCCCCTCAAACTGGTCTAAGCTCCTAAATTCTAACCTGTAGTCTACTTTCTTCTGTTTAACTTGATTAAGATCTCTTCAGAAGAACAGGAGATTAGAAAAAGAAAAAAAGGGGTAGGGGTGCAGTGAGTGAAAACATTTGCACACTGGTATAAGTCGGTGATTACACATGACGACAAGAAACACTTTTAATAAAGTTCTGTAACTTTGAACTTACTAGTGTCTCAACATATCTTAACATATCAAATGAGTTCAGATCAGAGCGTAGCTTCTTTGCTTTTTCTTTGCCCAAATCTGAAGCCAGAACGAGAAACTGGGCATCTAGGACTGCTTCTCTTGCTCGGGATACTATCAAGAAAAGGAAAATATACACATTACAAAATACACATTATCCACAGATTTTTCTAACTACTTACTAGGATTTCCCACTGGCCCCCTAAAATCTCAATAAGGTGAAAAAAGGTTCATCTTCTAAAACTGGCTCCCCAAGCACTTCACCAAAATCTCAATCAAAGCTGACCAGTCTTCCTAAAAGCAGCATTCTTTCTAGCTTTTATACTACGGGTTAATTTAACCAGTTTCTTAATAACCCTAATTTAACAAAATCCTCTATCATGTCTAACATTCACTTTCCCTTTCGACTCAAGCCCTTCTCTTTTGAGCCAAACTCCCCACCGTAGTTTTTTGAGGCAGGGTCGCACAGTGTAGTTCAGGCCGGCCTTGTGCTCGTCTTGTAGCCCAAGCCAGCCTTGAACTCACAACGCTCCACCTTCCTCAGCCTCCAGAGTGCTGGGATTAAGGCATGTGCAATATGGGAACATTTGCAAAAGAGAATTCTAAAGGGAGCCAGGAAGACATGAACTCAGCCATTTCAAATACAGATACTGGGTCGGGGATTCAGCTCAGTGGCATAAGCACCTGCCTGGCAAGTGTGAGGTCATGAGTTCAATCCCTGGTACCAAAAAAAAAAAAAAAAAAATACAGATGCCTGTAACTGGCTTACACCTCAAGGTCACTGCATTTGAAGCACTGATATCCTCAACAGTCCTCACACAAACAGCAAATACTTGGCTGGAGAACTTGCTGACCCCAGCTTTTGTTCTTATCCTTCATGTTCTAATGATAAAGTTTTAATCATTTCAGGAGGGTCACTGCCAAAATGACAATAAATAAAGGAACAAAGCAGATGCAGATGATGGTTACTGGGTAGAATCATTCCTGGGCTCTATTCACCACCTCCATTGCCCATCAGCCCCATAGCACAATGCAAGAAAAGTACAAGTACCATGTCACAGATGACTGCACAACCTTGAAAGACTTAAATCAGAGACATCACATCCATCAATGCCAATATCTAGAATTATATTTGCTGAGCAACTCCTAAGAGTCAGTTCAGTGAACAATTTTGCCTTAAATTCCTGTCTTAATCTAGGAAACATCTGAGGGGCGCAAATGGCATGTGCATAAAGATCTAATAAGATGTTCAATAAATATCAATGAAGTAAATGAATCAGGAATAAGAGTGAGGAGACTGTGAGTTCAAGCTGTGCAGGGAAGAAAATGCAGAGTAGGGGAAAGATCTGTCCAGTGAAAGAGGAAGACCTAGTTCCTGAAGATGCTGATGAGATTTGGCAAATGTGATGGACCACATGAGGGAATGATAAGGAGGCCATGGTCAGCACAAGAAAGACACAAATTGAAGAGATTGTAGATAAGAAAGTGTTAAAAAGTGACAATACTGAAAGCTCTAGTTGTATTAGAAAATGACTAGAAATAAATATTCTGGTCCTGGAGGAATAGGAACTACGGCGTCAGGACATGACCAACGCTGTGACTTTTTTTTTTTTAAATCAAGATATTTGTCTGCATTAACCCCTTCTGTTCCTACACAGCTTTCAAGAAAGGCCTGGAGGGGCCGTGTCTCGGTAGGTACTAGAGCTCTTTGACCCAGCACCCACATCCAGAAGTACCCCATCCTGTCCTCTGTAATTCAACACAGACCACAACCTCTGCAACTGCTTTTTCTTTTTTTTTCTTTTTTTTTTTTTTTTTTTTTGCGGCACCAGTGATCAAACTCACAACCTCACGCCTGCCAAGACAGGCACTTAAGCCACTGAGTCAAACTCCTGGCCCTAGTTTTTTTGAGGCAGGGTTGCACTATGTAAGTCAGGCTGGCCTTGTGCTCGCGTTGTAGCCCAAGCCGGCCTCGAACTCACAACGCTCTGCCTGCCTACCTCAGCCTCCCGAGTGCTGGGATTAAAGGCGTGCGCCACCACGCCCGGCTGCAACTGCTTTTTAATATAAACTAAGATTATCTTTTAAAGCTCCAATGGACCAGAGTTCAATACTCTGAGCTCTCTCCCTGCCTCCCCTTGGAGACGGGTGGGTACACCTGTGAACAGGGCCAACTCCACTAGGGCATATAGGTAGTCCAAGAGCGAATGGAGGGGACTCAGAGGAAGGAAAGAAAACCAGAATATCAGAGGCTACCTCAGTTGTTCTTTCATTCTTCTAGTCAACAAATTTACACATGTAAATCTCTCAAATATGAACAGGGAACATGCGGGATGCTTGTTAATACAAATTGTGGGGCTCGCCTCATAATTTCACGCAGTGTTTAGTGTAAGTTTAGCACACAGTTAAGTGTATAATAAAAGTATCGCTGCTATCATAAATAAAGATTCCAAATTTGGTGAAGCGCTATAATAAATCCGAGAATTGTGTAATGTCAATAATTTGGCTTTTATATAAAACTAAATAATCATCTAACATATGGTCATATAAAATAATCAATTACCTCCATTAAATAGATTGTTGGCCTCTTCAAGGACCTCTGTTAATTTGTCACTGGCGTTAAGTATATCCTCCCGGTTTTCTATTTAAAAAAAAAAAAAGCCATTGGAAAATGTGCCCATCATTCACTAACAAGTAGTTGACAAAGTTATCACCTGTAGTAGTAAAGTAACACCAAGCCCCACCTCTGCTCCATGGGCAATGACTTCAAGCAGCCTCACCTTTTAAACTAAACCGGCACGGAAAGAGAAAGACAACTGCACACCTTAAGCAGTTTGAAATGTAAAAGAATCCCCCGGCTCCTTTTAATCTTCAACCAAAGGGTTCGACTCCTCTGCAGTCTCAGAGGAAAGCTCCGTTAAATGGGGGTTTCTCAAACTTTGCAACCAACTGGTTCACATAGAGAGCCACGCAACAGTCGCCCCCACCTCTGAGTTTCAGATTTGGTGGGTCCGGCAGGGGTGAGAGATTGTGCATTTCTGACAGTCTTCAGGGGATGCTGTAGCTGCTGGGCCCGCGAGCCTGGGCAGTGAAGAGCTGACTGCAATAAAAAGCAGCCGGCGTCCGCGTCGCGCTGTGCCCTATTGGCTGAGCTCGGGCGAGGGAACCACTGGGTCAGGCCTGCAGCTCGCCCAGCCCGCCCAGCAGAGATCTGCGTGCTCTTCACCCGGGTCCTCTGACGCGCGGGCGACCACACCGGCGCCGGAACACTTTGTAAACAAATGAAGGCGCGGCCGCCGCGAGCCCGCGCCTCCCGGGCCTGCGCCGCCACCTGCCTGCGGCCCCTCCTCACCCGCCCGGCCGCCCCGAGGCAACGCCTTACGTTGGACCGAGTTGATGAGCTCCCGGTACTGATGGCGAATCTGGCGGCACAGACCGAGGTCGGTCTCGGCCTCCAGGCTGGCCGGGTCCACCATCTCGTCCCCTGAATCCGACGGCTCTCCCTCCTCCAAGCTCGGGCGCTCCGCGGCCTCCCTGCGTTCCGGCGCGGAGCCGCGGCTGGACAGCGGGGAACGCGAGCGGGAGCGAGAGCGGGTGCGATCCCGGTGAGGGTCGCGACCCCGGCCCCGGCTCTCCGGCCCGCGGCCACTACTGTCCCCCGACATCGCGCCAATTTCACTTGCAACTTCAGAACGGCGGAAGTTCGCGCCAGAAACTGAAACCCCTGCTTGGCGCGAGCGCCTGCTCCCGGCGGAACGCAGCTCCCGGGGCAGCGCGCGAGCTCACAGCGACGCCTGTGGCGGGAGGTCGACACTGGGACCCGGGCCGAGTCCGCAGGCTGGGAGGCCAGGACGCTGGGTGCTTAGGGGTTACAGAATGTGAGTGCACCGAGGGCCATAACTGAGGTCCATCTGTCCTTTTCACGATGGTGAAAGAGATCCCACTTAGAGTACTTCACACTGCAGAATCATTAGAATTTCGACTTTCTTTGCATTAGAGCTGCATCTTCCCGAGGTCCCTTTGGCCCCTGCAGAGCACAGCCACAACCTGGCAACCGCGTGGACACAGCAAGTTCTCATCGTGCAGTAAAATGAATCCTTAACTGGGACAAGAAAAGTGATCTGCTGCTTGCTCATCTTTAGTGACCTTAGTTTCCCTGAGCCATATCAGGGGGTGAAGGAACGAATGGGGTTTTTGTACAGTTGTAAATTCCATTCTGTGAGCACAATACAAGCAACATAGTTCCTTGAATTTTTCACAGTAAACTGTTAACCATCCTTCTAAATATCTGCAACTTAACGATATGCTCAGAATCGATTCTCAGACTAAAAGATTGAAAATTACCTACTGACAGGGTCCCAGAAAGATGGCACTGTATTCGGTACAGTTTCAAAGATAAATGTATTGATTTGGTCAAATGGTTTTTCTGAGTCTATTGAGGTCATAGTGTGATTTTTGTCCTTGCTTCTGTTTATGTGGTATATTACATTCACTGATTTGTGAATGTTGAACCATCCCTGCATTCCTGGAATGAATCCTACTTGGGAATGATGTATGATCTTTTTGATGATTTCCTGCATCGTGTTTGCCAGGATTTTTGCATCAGCGTTCATGACAAAGATTGGCCTGTAGTTCTCTTTTTTGGTTGGATCATTTTCTGGTTTGGGGATCAGGGCAATACCTGCTTCCAGAAATGACTTTGGGAGTACAGCTTCCTTTTAGAGTTCATTAAAGAATTTGAGGAGTATTGGCATTTAGATCTTCCTTAAAGTTCTTGTAGAATTTGGTAGTGAATTCATAGGGACCTGGGCTTTCCTTAGTTGGTGTTTTTTAAAATTACTTCTTCCATTTCATTGGCTGATTTTGGTTTATTCAGGATTTTTTATATCTTCTTGATTCAGCTTTGGTGGTTCATATGTATGTAAGAATTTGTCCATTTCCTCTGAATTTTCCATTTTATTTCAGTACAAGTTCTCAAAGTAACTGCTGACAATCTTATGAATTTCAACAGAATCTATTGTGATTTCACCTTTTTCATTTCTGTTTGCATGGATTTCAGCCTTTTCTTTTTGGGTAACATTACCGAAGGGCTTGTCTAATTTGTTTAATCTTTCAAAGGACCAATTCTTTGGTTCATTGATTCTTTGGATTTTTTTTGAGTCTCAATTTCATTAATTTCTGCCCTGATCTTTGTAATTCCTTCCTTGTATTAGCTTTGGATTTGTATTGTTCTTGTTTTTTCCAGGACCTTGAGATGCAACGTTAGGTTATTTATTTGAGCTCATTCTGTTTTTCTGATGTGGGAATTCACTGCTATGAACTTCCCTCTTAGCACAGCTTGCATTCCATTCCATACATTCTGATATGTTCTACTGGCATTATTGATTGATTGTATATCATCTAGTTTCTTCTTTAATTTCATCTGTGACCCACTGATTATTCAAGAGAGTATTATTTAATTTCCATGTGTTTGCATAGCTTATGTGGGTTCTTTTGCCATCAATTTCTAGTATCATGCACTATGATATGATAACATGCATAGAATAATTCTGTGTGTCACATATGCTAAATTTGAGGTGGCACTACTCATTGCTACCCAACAGCGGATCCCTCCCCTGCACACCTGGGTTTGAGGAGAGCTACACTCTTGTGCCTCTTAATTGAATGAAGTATGATTGCTCCAAAGGGATCACATGATAGTCATCTTATTCCCCTTCCCCAGTGACTGATGCAGTAACTGGCCTCTGATCCTGTCATGGTCAATGAGATGTGAGGGGGCTTCCCATTGGCAAGAAAGCCAAGCCTCACTCCTTTGAACTACTGGCACAAGAACATGCTGCCTGGCACATTGGCTGCCATCTACAACTCAGAAGGTGATGAGCACCATGAAAGGCCAGAACGCTGAGGACGGTGGAGAGGAAGCATGAACTTGCATCAATTGCTGGTTGTACTGCCTACTTCTAGACTCCTTCAGTAACGCATGTATGTATATCATGATTTAAGCCACTGCCAATTATAGTTACTTATAGCTCAGTTCACTGTTACTGAAACAAATACATAGCATTCTTTCATGTAAAAATTCATCCCAAGCTCCAAACAAAAATACCTACAACATTCAGTTCAATAAGCTTTTGATATGTAGTAATGGCCCACACTCTGGATAACTTCATCTAGGCTGTCAAGTTCTTAAGTAGCTGCTGATTATAGGAGAAAGATGTGATTAGCTTTAAGGTCTTATGCAAATAATCACTGTTTATTGTCTCTACCAGAGGCAATTTGTGAATCACCCAGAAGGATCCCAAATGAAACAGGAAAAAAAAAAAAAAAAAAGAAATCATGCTATAACTTGGGACAGGGACTTCAAGTGTAGTAAACAAAAAAGTAGCAAGACTATCCACACAATTTACTTAGAGGTAATAAAAATTTAACTGGTAAACAAGGTGGTTAATGTTTTTTTCTTTCTTTTTTAAACCTAGATAACACTTTATTTATTTTTTTATTTTAGTCTTCCTGAGACAGGGTTTCACTGTGCAACTCAGGCTGGCTTGAACTCACTTTGTAGCCCAGGCTGGCCTTGAACTCATGGTGACCCTCCTGCTTCAGCCTCCCAAGTGTGGGATAGAGGCATGCACCACTATACCCAGTGGTTGGTTTTTCTTTTTCTGAAAGAAAGCTTGAGGAAGTCCACTTGTTCACAGGTATATGAAATTTACAGTCAATCTTTTTGATTTTTTAGTGTCTCAGGCAGCTTGGGTTTTACCCTGAAGAGGCAAATTTAACTATCTATTCTCTATACCTTAATGGCAGAAGGAGTGGTTAGAAGGGTTGTGTAAGGCTTCCCATTTGGGTGTGAGTGGATCCTGGGGTCCACCTTCCTTCTAAGTATTGTTTGAGACCTGGTCACTAGGCATTGTGCTGACAATAATTGTTAATCTCTGTGTGTGGAGGAATCTTACTTTCATATTTCCAGAGGGTCTGTTAAAAACTTTCCAGGGAGCTAGGATGTTTTCATGTCATTAAGTAAGTCAGGTATCAAAAAGGGTCTCCCAGAAAGCATTTCAAAAGCACTGAGATTAAGTTTGGATTTTGGGGGTGAGGGGACAAAGCCTCATTAATGCCAGTGGAAGGAGATTCAGTCACTTATGCTGAGTTTCTTGACACAGCTACAGTTTATTTGAGAATTTGATTGACTCTCTTGACTTTTCCTGGTGACTGGGGTCTCCATGCATTGTGAAGATGGCACTTAATTCCCAGTGCTTTGGCACCTCCTTGCATGATTCAGAATATAAAAGAGGATCCATTATCACTCTGGATAGACCTAGGTGGTCCAAACCTAGGGATCACTTCTTTAAGGAGGACTTTCCCCATGTCTAAAGCCTGTTCTGACGTGTTAAGGAAGGTCTCTTTCCATCCAGTAAAGATGCTAATGCACACCAAGAGATGCATGTGCTCCTTACTCTTAGGCATGTGCCCCTTACCCTAGTGAAGTCTATTTGCCGGTCTTCTCTAGGGAAGGACCCACAACTTGTACTGGCTCAAGCAATGGGAGAGGATAAGTCCCTGGATTACAGAGGGCACAGACAGGACACATCTTACAGACCTGCGTTACTATGTGCTATAGTGGTGGTGGCATCTCACCCTAAATGGAAAGCATCATGCGGGAACTTAATGACTTTCCCCTGCACTCATCGTGGAAAGAACAGTCAGGCTCTGATACCACCATTGATCCTTTTGAACTTCGCCCTCATTACAGATCGTTTGAAGTTATTTTGTGGAATATCTTGACTTTAATTCAAGATCCTGTAATAGGACCATGGGTAGAGCTAGTGATTGGCTGGAACTGTATTGGATATCGTCCTGTTTTACAGTGAACACTGCTTTAAAATTACGCTGGGACATAGGATGCAAGGAGACTTGATGTCTCCAACAATAGACAACTGCTATTTCACTTGGAAGATTACTCCCACGAGAAGACTGAGGGTTTCTGGTTCATGTTTTATTGCAGATTGGCAACTAGTCAAAAGTCCTTTCTTTCCAGATGGCTGCATATACATGTAGGATGAGAAAGACATATTTGGAATATCTATAACTTCTTTTCCTGGGCAAGTTGAAGAGCGTGAGTGAAGGGAACAAGTTCTGTCTTTTGGGCAGAAGTCCCAGGGGAAATTCCTGTTGCTTCAGTGACCTGGGTAGAGTTGACAATGGCATAACCTGCCCTCCTAACATCATCCTTTATGAAACTGCTGCCACCAGTGAACCACATCCTAGCTGTACCTGTCAATGGCTAGTCCCTTTTTGGGGGGTAGCTGGCATAATCTGGTGTGATGCTTTGTTCACACTCATGTCCTATCTGTTGGTTGGTTGGAGGGAACATGGTTGGGTTTAAAATAGTGCAAGACTGAAGAGAAACAGCTGGGTTTTCAATAAGAATGGCCTGATGTTTACTGAACTTTTCTTCAGTCATCCACAAATATTCCTTGAGTTCTACAGAGCCTTAACCAGGTACAGGATTAGAACTAAGAACTTTTGTCCCAAGGTTATTTTAGACTCTTCCTAAAGTAAGGTTGGCATTGCTGCTATTACTCATAGCCAGCCCTGCCTCGCTCCATCTAGTCCCTTGGAAAAGTAGGCAACTGGTTGGTTTTCCCGGAGCAGATGCTGAGTTGGCACTTTTTATGTATTTTTTTTATTTTAAAGAGTATATAACAAAATAAAACCAATCAAAATAAACCAGTGTAAGAGATACAGGACTTCAAAACATTATGAAATCAACAGTATTTACCATAATGCCTTTTGATGTCTTCAAAATAACTTCAGATAACTTCAGACATAGTATAAATCAAACAGACCAGAATAGAATAGAAACAATAAAAACAAAACAATGAATGCAATAAAGAATTTCAAAACAAACCAATAGTAAATCCAAAATTGCTACCATAATATATCTTGCTATCCTTAAAATAGCTTCTCCTGCCATGGGATTTAACATAATCAAACAAAGCAAAGAGAATAAACCGAACCCAACAAAACAATGGAAATGGTATAGGACCTCAAAACCATACCATAGGGAATCAACAATGGCTGCAACCCTCAGAAGGAGACCCCCCTAGATGACACACTACTTAGCTATAGCCTCTGAACCTATGATCAGACCACTGGCCCTGGACCTGCAATGTTAGTGAAACACCAAAGCATCACAAGCATCCAATTGCATTTCACCTTGATAGCTATCATCACAGCCTGTGTTTTTCCAGATAACCGGTCGCTTATGGGGGTGGGGGTGGGGGAGATGGTACTTCATGTCTGCCAGCCCATGCGCCAGAAGGGGCTGGGGTCTGGCTCTTCCCAGTCTGGACGTGGCCCACACATGGCGCTGGTTCCCAGACTGGGCTTGTTTGTTGCTGTAGCCATTGTTCTCTCTCCTGAGTTGACACTTGTTTAGCTACTCCTATTTCTCAGTCATGAAGAGAGAAATAAATGTTTAGTTAGGTCTGAGATTTCTAGTGTTGGGCCCTGCATCAGGGCCCAATTTAAGGCTTTAAAAGCCTCTTCAGTGGCTGCTGTCCACTTTAAAGGTTCAGTTTCCGGCCTTTGAGTTGCTTAATATAGGAGTTTGACTATTACTCCAAAATGGGGTAACCATGTGTAGAAGAAACCTGAAATTTCCAAGAAAGCCCTCAGCTGTTGTTTAGACTCTGGAGGAGCCAGATGGCAAATTGCCTCTATTCTCCTTGAGAATAGTTGTCTTTGTCCTGGAGTTAAAACATGTCCCAGATATGTCACCTTTTGATGAGAAATCTAGACCTTATGTTGGGACACCTTGTAACTACTTTTTGCTGGGAAATAGAGAGTCTTAATAGTATTTTTATTATATAACTCTTTAGTGGGGCTACACATGAGGTCATTAATGTACTGTATGTAATAGGGTTCCCATTTTGAACTTTAAGTTTCTCAAGTGTTGAGAAAGAGCCAGTGTGAACAGGTGTGGGCTATCTCTAAAACCCTGAATAAGACAGGCCAAGTATACTATTGGCAAAGTGCTTTTTAGGGATCTTAACCTTCAAAGTCATGCAAATATTGGGAGTTAGCATCCACAGGGATAGAAAAGAAGATAACTGTTGTAGTCAGGGGTTGCAAGGAGAACAATTACATACAGGACACAGAATTTATAATATTATCTTTATGATGGTCACCTAGAGTTAAATACAAAGAAAGTGTAGGAAATCTGTCTACAGCACTAAAGACCTAGGAAATCCAGCCAAGGTCCTTTATCCCACAGTAATGCCCTGAATGTGTCCAGCTGAAGACCTAGACCCGTGACAGTGCCTCCCACGCATCCAGATGGAGGTCTAGAGCCCACAGCAATGACTCATGCCAGTCTGTTTTATGTGATCTGCACTAGGAAGGCCCAAGGTCAGTGATGGAAGCTAGAAAGTCTATGCCAGCAGGGTGAAGGATCTGTGCCAGTAGGTTGAGGGTTCTGCAGTGGAGCCAAGAAGCAATGCTCAAAATAAGGACCAGGGCTCCCCTGAAAAGTATCACAGACATCCTCAGCAACAATGAGGTCCTGAGCTCCACCAATGATGAGAACAGTTTAGTACATATCAGGAAGCTAGCATGACAAACCTCCTGGAGATTGAACTGTACACATCTTTCCCTCTGGAGTCAGGAAGTGATGCTCAGCGTAAGGTCCAGAGCTCCTCCAAAGTGACCCGCAGTCATTCTCAGCAACAAGGCCCTGAGCTCCTCTGATGAGCATGGCCAAATTCATATCAGGGAAGATAACCATGACAAGCTCCTCCAGGGAAAACTATGTCTCCAAACAACAACACTTAGGAGAACCCACGACACCTCACTTTTCCTCTCCATGTCTGCTTTTATGCTGGCAACAGTCCTCAGGTGGGCCATCTACACTCAGCACCATGCTGATTTAATTCAGCTGGTATTGACCACCAGTTTTTAATCCATAACAATAACTTTGAGATCAAGGACAGAGAACCACCTTGTGTCTCCTGGGATCTGGGCTAAAAGGGTACATGGATCTGATGCTAATTGGTGAATAGATACCACTGCCTCATTGATGTCTCTGAGATCTTGTACTAGGTGATATTTTCCCAATGGCTAGAGTATTGGTCAAATGGATGTATTGCATGGGGACTAGCATGGCACCAGTGACTTTGTAGCCAAAAACCCACCAACAATGGGCTTTAACCCCGGTTAGCTGATTTTTTTAAGTAGTACTGTTTTGGGTTTGTGTGTGTGTGTGTGTGTGTTTAAATATATAGGTTATGTGTAGATGACTACTAGAATGACCTTGACAGCCCTTCCTGAGATGTAGTCATACCATGTTTGGGAATCAACTCCTGACAAAGATAATCAGGCCTCACAGGGTCAGGATGCCTGAGTCCCTAATAACTAGGAGTGGGCTTCAGAAAGAAGACTATATTTCTGCCAATTCCTGAGTATGGAGCATTCCGGTATCACCATAAAGGCAGCTTGGAAAAGAAAATCTTCCAAATGGCAATTCAGAGTGGGGATTAAAGAAAGCTGTCCAGTTAACTCCTTCAATGTCCACAATGACTTTAGAATAAGATGAAAGATCACTCCAATAAAAAACTAGAATTGAACAAGTCACCCCAGTGTATCACCTAGAAATATGATTTGTTTGCCTACTACTTATAGAGTCACACAAGGCTCCTGTGAATTGTTTAGAATACTTGTGTGGTTGCCATGCAGGCTGCCCCAGGCACCATGGTTTGCTGTCTGGGCCTTACTCCCTGGCCACCACAGTGAGAGATGACCTCATTCCTATCTGAGAATGAGGGTAGTCCCTGTTCAAATACCAAGGATCGTCTTCTATGTTCTGACGTGCCTCACAAGTTTTAGGCAGTTTCTGAGGGCATTCCTTCACCCAGTGCCCTGATTGCTTGTACTTGAAGCAATTTAACTTGCTTCCATTGCTCTTTGGACTACCTTGGTTTCCCCTGGCACTGTGGGCTTTGTCCTGAATCTTATTAACTAGGGCAAGCATGGCTTTAGCCTGCCTTTTTTCCTTATTCAACTCTTATTTGTCCTCTACTTCATCATGGTTTTTAATGACTGAGTAAACTACATTGACCAATGGATTTATTTCATTTGTGGGCCCAACTGGAGTTTCTGGAGGTTTTTCCTAATACCTGAAGCTGACTGAGTAATAAAATACTGCTTGAGGCTAACCTGACCTTCTCTAGACTTAGAATCTAAATTAGTGTATTTACAAAGTGCCTCTTCAAGCAGGTGCTGAAAAGCAACTGGGTTCTTATCAGAGTTTTGACTAATAGGCCTACGCTTATCATAGTTCATAGGTAAGTGTTTCTCGTTGCATACACACTAAGGTAGACTTGATGGATAACTTTGGTTTGGTTTTTCCATCCTCTGTGTTATAATCCCTTTTGGACCTCTCTTGAGACCCAAATAACACAGCAGTTGGCTGATTATCAGAGGGTGAAGTTCTGAGGACTCCACCATTAGCCTGCTTTACAGCCTTTGTAATCTTTTTTCTTTCCACTGCTGTGCAAGAAAAAAACCAGCATAAACTGGACATTTCACCAGGTCAGATCAAAAGCCATTGTTAGGGTATGGAAACCTCAGCAAACTTCAGGATCTCAGAGAATCTACCCAGTTTTTCTTTGCACTACTGAATATCTGTAACTAAAAAGGGACTAGCTGAGAAGGCATTTAAACAGGGAGCCAGGTGGGATGGACTTGGCAAACACCAAAATGTGTTCTGTGAACAGATATTGTGGGAAATCTAACAGGCCTATCCCTGAATCAGTCCCTGACCGATTAGCGGGGACCTGATAGGGTGTCCTGATGGTTCCTCAAGATTTCAGCCCCAGGGTTGTTAACTGATAAAACTGAATTCCTTGGAATTCTGTCATAGAAGCCTTACAGAGCCTTCCGCTGAGTTAGATCCCTCATAGGAACATCACCTATAACCAATTTCAGCTTTCATCAACGCATCGCCTGATAATGATAAACTCCTTGGAAACTGGACCTCTCTAGTCCTATGTGGGCACCACCTTTCCTTTTGGAACTTTAGAGTCTCCCCTATGTCCACAAGAAGTTCAGACCCAGAGTCCAGAACTGGGATGCCTTATTGGCTGAATGCTTCTTAACCATTTCTAAAACTACCTAATACCCTTTTTAGGGAGGGGTAGCAATCACTTTGCTCAACAGAACCACAAAGCCCAGTCAATCTCTGCAGACATGACTTTCTGCAGCACCTTCTGGCCAAAAAACAGGCACTCCACAGATGATGTCCTACTATCTGACAGTCTAAGAATAGGGAATAAGACAAGTCTGTAGAATAAAACTCATCCCATTAGATCAAGTCACAAAGCACACATGTCCAGTGACCAACCCTCAAGATAAAAGTTAGGCACAATATGAATTCAGTCAGCTAACACAGTTTATACATCCTTTTAGATAGGTGCATAAACTTGAAGCCATAGTTATCACAATGAAAGCAAAACTGAGTAGAAGTGGGGGAGGGAACCTAACATTAGAGAGGTAACCTAGGAGGTGACAGCTATAGGACCCAGAAGAATTGATTCAACCAGAAGTGGTTCTGCCAGTGGTCACAACTTTTCACTGCCAGTTTGGCACCAAAACTGCCTCTTCTAAAGCGAGGCCTCTTCTAAAGTGAGCACAGAGCTTGTTTTGTTTTGTTTGTTGTTGTTTTTCTGTTCTGCATGATGAAACACTATGCTTCTTAACTTTTCCCCTAAGTTACTCAACACTAAAAACCCAAGTAGTTTGAATACTCCTATAGATGAATGCCTGAAGAAGGGGACAGGGACAAGGAGGAACCCAGAACTTAACCAAGAGAAAGGGAAGAAAAGTAACTCATGAAAAGCACTCACTCAGCATGAGCTGCAAGCAGCCTTGGCACCCTTCAAGTGATCACTCAGGTCTATATGGTGCAGGGTACACCGCCAATTGCACTCCACAAAGAAAAGCAACACTTTTGGGTGGACCAGGTCCATGTTCCCAGGTTCTCTGTTGAGGAAGGTTGTGTCAAAGCAGTGACATTTCCCAGTTGCCTGCTTCTATTCAGCTGAGCTCAGGTCCATCCCCACAGAGGTGTGTGTCACAGCCTCTGAGATGGAATTCCCATGTTGCAGGGACCAAGAACAAAATTCAACACTAACCAATCCACAAGGCTTCTCTCACTACCCCCAAAGGCAGAAGCCTTTTTCTCTACAATCTAACCCTCTCCAAATTGCAATCTGGTCAGCTGCTTCTTCCAGGAATCTGTCCTGTGCACCCAAAAAAGGGGAAGAGGGAAAGAGTCTCCCAGAGTGAGCAGGGACTTACCTTCCTTTTCTGACTGGCTTCTGCTTACTGCTGACTGGTGGCTTCTTGGCTGCCAATATCCATCAATATCTCCCAGTGTCCATTAATCTCTTGGTGCTCACTAATCCCTCCTGGCTGGTTCACCAAAAATGTTAACATATGATGGGTGAGTATAGTTCAGGCTCTTGCATACAATGAGTGAAGAATTGTCAAATGTACATCTGATAGCAAGTAGCAAGCAGCTACATTATTGATGACCACAGGAAGATGTTCTCAGGGCAAGTCCGTGCCTACAAAAGATATGGCACAGACAGAAAAATGGTGCTGGGGTGACAAAAAGTAAAAGTACTGAACATGAGTCATAGCAAATGGAAAGAGCAACAGCAGTCCCCAATAAATCAGGATTTTGGGATTTAAAAGATGTGCACCTCAGCCCAGCAGCCTCCCTCTGAGTCTCTAGGTGTGATTGACAGAAATGATTGACAGGGTGCTGAGTCATCTTAAAGGCTCTCATCTAGCATGTTTGTCCCAAAATTCACTCTGTCCTTAATCTTATTTATAAGACCTAATACATAGTTATGAACTTGTAATGAAGTTTGATTAGGGTGAAAATGACTGAAGGTCAGGTTCGGAGATTCAGCACGTATGTACTGTCTCCTAGCACATCAGACATCTCTTGGATTTTTATTATTTTATTTTCTACCTCTCTTCAGACAATGGAAGGAGGAATGGCCACGGGGTGTTATTTGGAATTAAATGAGTGTCAAGGAATGACTCCCTCAGCTCCATTATTCATGACAGTGGATCTGATGGCTGAAATGGCTACTTACTGACTAATGGACAGGTAGCAGGTACAGCATGAATATGTTGGGCAAAGGGATAATTCACAGGCCAGGCAGCTACTGAGAATGACTCATAATTTAAAGCTTATGAATTAGGGCTGGATACGTACCTCAGTAGTAGAGTGCTTGCCTAGCATGTACTAGGCCCCGAGTTCAACCCTCAGCAAAACAAAAAAATGCAAAAATAAAACTTATGAATTGCATATTTCTGCAATTTTTCATTTATTTTGGACCATGATTTACTACTAACAGCAGAAGGAGAAACTGAGGATAAAGGTTCAACTACTATACCATTTTATTTTTAGAAGAAATCATAGATGTAAATCTTTGTGGCCATGGATGTGGTGATGGTTTCTTACATGTGACACCAAAAACACCAAAGAAAAAAGTGGATAAATTGGTGACCAAGTTTGTGGTAGTTGGCTACAGTGACCATAGGAAATGGGTCCCTGTAAAAAACAACATGGACAGGCATTATCATCTTTAGGCCTAACATGCCAGAGGGAAGAAGCAAAGTTAACAGACCTTGTGGGGAAGGGGATAAAGTGTGGAGAAGGGGCCACCAAGGAAGAGCTGCGTTGATAGAGGGATGCAGCCATGCCAGGATCACAGTACTAAGCAAGGAGGAAGTGCGGGTAGAATTACCGCATCTTACTCTCCCAACCTCTCCTCCTCTTAGTCCTATAGGTTGAGGTCAATAAAACATCAGAGGACAAAAAATCTATGAGATACAATCTATAGTTCAGTGCTTTGGCCAGAAAAAGGTTAAGATGAATTTGAGTTTAGGTGGAGACAGAGGGTTGAAGAACACAAGCCTTATGTATATCACAGCATATTTAACTAGGTGTAGTAGAAACACCACTAGAGTATATTGCTAAAATACTTACAACTTTTCTTGGGAAACTAGAAGTAGACAACCAGAATTACCATACTGGCTTAATTGTCTAAACACAGAAATTATACCTATCACTACTATTCATAGTCTATTGGCCAGATCTAGTTACACAGCCCCACTTACCCACAAGAAAGCCTGTCAAACATTCTCTTTCTGTCCTTTCCCCTATATCCTTACTGGTAGAACCCATTTCTGACTATAGAGGGGAAGAAAATTGCCTCCTTATCCAGGTTTCCTTGTGCCTATACCATGGAATGTGGCCCAGTCTTGACCAAGGGGTATAACTGAAATTAGTGAGATAAGAGTTAAGATTCTATTAGACAGTAATGACAGTAGCCCCAAAATGGAGTCAGGAGGACTGAAATGGAGTCTGCTAAGTCATTGCCCTCCAGAGATCTTACAACAGCATCTGCCAGGTGTCCTTCAGCTGTCTGGAACCTCTGCAGAACATGATCAAGCAGGCCTTTGGGTCAAGGGCACATGAGCCCTGCATGGACACTGCATAAACACTGAATAGGTTAAGCCCTAAAAAAATTTGGTCTCCTAAAGGGTAGAGATTATATTGCTAACATAACAGTCCAAACTCCCTTCTAAATCCCTTTAACACCTCTAGACAAAGAGCCCTTGTGGATACCCTACTCAGTACTCCCCCCTGGCTAGTGGGAGCTTTACTTCCTTGCCTTTACACATTTTACTTTCTTGCCTTTATATTTTTAAATAAATTCACTTGGACCCTACATCTTCTGCTTAAGGTTTTATTCTTCATCACTGTGAATCACCACCCTAGTATTTGGTAACAGTGGGATAAAAAGTCTATTGAAGATCTGCTCAGAAACATTTTACACTAAGGGGATTTTAGTCAGCTTTAATGTCCACATATGTTGCTCAAAATGTGACTGTTGTGACTGTATAAGGACTGATTCACAAATTAACATTGTGAAACAACAAAAATTCACATTCTTGATGACATTATCCAAGCTGCTGAGCCAAAGCTGCAACTGTTTTTTCTCTGAACATTTTGTTATGGGAGATATTAGATGTCCTAATTGTTTGAACCACTTTTCATTAGGTGTTCTGTTATTTGTAGACAAAACCATGCAAATGATATTTTGACTTACTGATTAAGCTAATTTGCTTTAATTCTTCTAGTACCGAAAAGTAAAGTATCTTGACATGTACAGTTTAATGGTTTTAGAAAATAAGGCCACTACCCCAAACAAGAAAGACTGCATAGTCCAGGTGGTCACACACAAAAAATCAGGAGCCAAAGGTGTTGTTAGATAATGAAGTGGAGAGAGCTGATTGGGCAAACTCCATCTCCTCTTTCTGGAAGATTAAGCCTCTGGACTACTCTCTAGTTAAAATGAGGTGACAATGAGGAATTACAAAGGTTACCTGGTAACTAGGACTTAATGACGGCCAGGCATAGAGGAGCAATGTAGGAGAATTTGATATTAGAAAGAATACGTCCCTTGGTATCAAAGTCCCTGCCAAGCTAAGCCGTTAACAGCTGTCTTGCAAAATCAAATGGGAAAACATGCAAATTCTTTAAGAGGGAAGTAAAGTTTGTAATGCCATTGGCAAAATTGCCTCTAGGAAAGACAGCAGACTACAGATCAGATAAAATCTGATGTGGTCTAGGACTGCTATACAGTAGCCATGCACAGTCCAGGGGGGCCTGAGTTAGAGCATCAGCTGTGTCCATTGAGACAAGTGTCATGAACATGTCACATGATATAATTCAGTTTCAGTGTATCTCTCAAGGAGAACTCAGAACTCCTGGTGGAAATGTTGGAAGTGATTAAAAACTTGGCTTCTGCTAATAATTTCATAAGTCCATGATGAAAATCTTCCCACTTTCTAAGTTCTTATTAATAGGTGGTTTTGGAGTGACACAGTGTGCTAAGTGATCTATGGTATTAAAGATAACATACAAGGTAGCTGTTCTTGTGGGGTTTCTAGTTTGGGGAGGGAGTAGATATTCAACAAAAGAAAACAAAAGCCAGGATCCAGTTCCTGCTGTGCTACGTTCTGGGAAGAGAAGGATGAGGTGTTAGGCAAGAGTTCTAACCTAGATGGCAAACTCAAGGTCACTATGCTGAGACAGAAAGGACAGGGTGCAAGCCAGGGTAGGAGGCAGGTGCAAGGAGAGCTGCAGGCAAGGATACCATGTAATCAGCAGCACTTAATGCGATCCGAATCAAAACACCAAGTCACATACCTCACAGAATTAGAGAAAACAATTCTAAAATTCATATGGAACCAGAAGAGACCTAAAATAACAAAGCAATTCTGGGCAACAAGGGTAAGGCAGGGAGCATCATAATTCCTGACTTGAAATTATACTACAAAGCCACAGTGATAAAAACAGCATGGTACTAGCAAAATAACTCACTTGAGGATCAATGAAACAGAATAGAAGATGTGGAAACAACTCCAAGCACACTCAGCTATCTTATCTTTGACAAAGGAACCAAAAAACTTTCACTGGAAGAAAGATAGCTTCTTTAATAAGTGATGCTGGGAAAAC
The DNA here is from genome assembly GCA_004363535.1 of Dasyprocta punctata. Taxonomy (NCBI): domain Eukaryota; kingdom Metazoa; phylum Chordata; class Mammalia; order Rodentia; family Dasyproctidae; genus Dasyprocta; species Dasyprocta punctata. Next base: position 31,663 of record RJWM01013734.1, read on the forward strand.
TGGCTTTCCACATGCTGATGATTCAAGCTAGACTCGTATCTCTCACCAAGCACTAAACTAAAATCAAAACAGATCAAAGATCTAAATGTTAAAACAGAAACAATCTGCTGAAAGACAGAATAGGTAAAACACTTCAAGACATAGGTGTAAGTCAAGACTTTATGAACAAAACCCCAATTGCACAGAAAATATTGCAAAGAATCAACAACTGGGATCTCATCTTATTAAAAAGCTTTTGCATAGCAAAAGAAACTATCAACAGAGTGAAGAGACAACCCACAGAATGGGAAAAATCTTTACTGGCCACTCCTCAAAGGACTAATATCTAGGATACATAAATAACTAAAAAAAAAGTATGCTCCCAAAATTTAAAGACCCAATCCAAAAATAGGTATCTGAAATGAACAGACACTTCTCAGATGAAGTACAAACAGCAAGTAAATATGTGAAAAAACATTCAACATCACTGGTCATTGTGAAATGCAAATTAAAGCAACACTGAGATTTCATCTCCGGAAGAATGGTTATCACTGAGAAATCAACCAATAATAAATGCTGGTGAGGCTGTGGGGAAAAAGAACCCTTCTCACACTGTTGGTGGAAGTGTAAATTAGTACAGCCAACAGAGAAATCAATATCCAAAAAGCTAAAACTAGAGGTTCCATTTGACCCAGGCATTTCCCTTCTAGGTAACTTCCCAAAAGAGTTAAAAGCATCATACCATAGTGATATACATATACCCATAGTTACAGCAGCACAATTTATATAGCTAAATCTTAGAAATAGTCCATGTGTCCATCAGCAGATGAATGGTTAAAGAAAATGTGGTTTTTTTTAAACAATGAAGCACTATTCTCTCATGAAGAAGGATAAGGATAAACTTGAGACATTTCTAGGTAAATGGATGTATGTTGAGACCATACACTGAAATGAAATCAATCATGCACATGTGTTTAAATATCGCACTGTTTCTATTGTGTGAGAAACCCAAAGGGTAAATAAGGGACAAAACTGAGGATAGATATTGGGAAGTGGAAAGGACATTTTCAAACAGGAAGGGGAACAAGGGAAGAAGGGGGAAGGAAGGGAAAAGGAATTAAAAAAAGAGAATAAAAGGGAAAAAATGAAAACCAAGCTTTCGCAAATGGGGCAAGGATGAAGGGTTGAAGGGAGGGGAGGGGAACGGGAAAAAAAAGAATTAAGATATATTATGTGTAGGGACCAATTCCTCTTGATGAATGTGATCATTATGTATGGCAAACATGTACTAATAAGAAAAAAAAAGGTAGCAGGGCATGGTGGCGCGCGCCTTTAGTCCCAGCACTCGGAAGGCTGAGGTAGGCGGAGGATTGTGAGTTTGAGGCCGGCTTGGGCTACAACGCGAGTGCAAGGCCGGCCTGAGCTACATAGTGCGACCCTGCCTCAAAAAAATCTAGGGCTGGGAGTTTGGCTCAGCAGCTTAAGCGCCCGTCTGGTAGGTGCGAGGCTGTGAGTTCGATCCCCGGTGCCAGGGGAAAAAAACAACAAAAATGAAAAGGTAAAAATAAATAAAAGACTGTGACATACATTGGCCCTCTGGAGTTTGGTTAGGGGGTACTACTGGAAAAGGAAAAGAAGCCATGTTAGGAGAAGTTGAGTTGCACACCTTGGCTTCTCATCAGAGGTGGCAAACCCCTCCCCCACTCCACACCACCCCTGCACTTGCTGGAAGCACTTCAGGAGGCTAGAGCTTTAGGTTCTTTTTACCTGAACAGTGCATCACAGTCTCCACCACCACATCGTCAAGCCTACTCTGTAACCACAAGTGAATTATCTGTGCTTCATCTGCACATTGATCCCAAAATTTGAAAATCAGCAAGGAATGTTCTTCCTGGGTTCCTGTGAGTATTGTTTAATGTGGAGATAGTGGTCAATAGGATTGCTGAGTACATTTTTTTTCTCACCCTTTTCTTCCACGGTTTTGGTTTTTGTTTATTTGTTTGTCTGGGGTTTTATGTTTGTTGTTTGTTTTTTTGAGGTAGGATTTCGCTGTCACTAAATTGCCCTGGCTAGGATCAAACATGCAGTCCTTTTGCCTCAGTTTCCCAGAGTGCTGGGATTACCAGCATGTACCATCATGCCCAATACAACGTTTCCTTGGCTTTTCACTTTCTTCAAAGAGATACAAAGAAGGCTAAATTTCAAGAGTTTGAAAAATGTCTTTATTGTACTCCTCTGCTTGGTAGATGATTTTACTTTACATGGAATTTTGAGTTGAAAATAAATTTTCATCAGGATTGTTTTCTTTTCTTTCTTTCTTTTTTTTTTTGAGACAATTTTGCTATCTACTTTTGTCTGTCCTTGAACTCACTATGTAGTTTAGGCTGACCCAAAGCTCATGGCAATTCTCCTGCCTCAGCCTCCTAAGTGCTGGGATTGTAGACATGTACCACCACACCCAGCCTCACATCAGAAATTTAAAGGCATTGTTCCATTGTCTGTTTGAAATGGTTGCTGATTCAATGTTCACTCAAAAAATATTCCAGGTGCATTCGTTATTGATAAAGAACAGTTAATACTCATATGATTTGATCAGTTTTACATGTCTATATCTGTTGATGTAAGTAACCATTTTGAAGATAATAATGCGCAGTATTGCAACCATTGTCAAGTTTCTATCATCCTGTTTCATAGACCTGCGATGTTGCTGTTGTGCATTTACTCTAGTCGTTTGTCTCTTTTGCTTGTTGTCTTTGTTATATATGTCTTTTTTTTTCTTCTTCGCTTAAATAAAAAATAAAATAAAATAAAATATCCTAGGTAAATTTTAAGCACTGGAGATACAATAGTGAATAAGACAAAATTTCTGCTATCTTGGAGAAGACAGACAAGAAACAAGAGGAAAAAAACCAAGAAATGAGACTTGGCAATTATAAGTGCTATGAAGAATTTGAATAAGGCTGAGGGTACAGCTGCTGACTGAGAGTTGCTATTTTCAACATGATGGGCAGTAACACCCTCACTGTGGAGGTGACATTTGAGATGAGATGTGATTTGTGAAATGTTATTAGTCGTGCAAACCATATTCTACTCAAAAGCAATAGCAAAGAAGTCTTTGAAGTTAAAATGACTCTGGCATATTCAAGAAACTCCAGGAATGCCCATGCGTCTGATGTGTGGTACATAAAGAGAGGATGTTAGAAAATGAAGTTGGCTCTGATTCTCTAATTTTTATGACTTTGTAAGTGTAGGCAAGGAAAAGCTTTCCCTCTACCTTCCCAGACTAGTAGGGGTAGCTGACAGTGAAACTGACAACAGACAGATTAACAGGAGAAAATTCTGTCAAAATGTATTAATTTTTAATTTTATGTGTACAGAGCAGTCATGGAAAGAAATTAATACCCAAAAGAACTGGGTAATATGAGAGCATACATCCTTCTTACTAGGGGAAGGCAAGGGAGAGAAGCCACTTCTGGATGAGACAATGAATTTTTGGAAAGATAAATGGAAAGGCTTTGTTTTTGTTTCTTTGTGGCACCAGGGATCGAACTCACAGCCTCACACCTGCCAGACAGGCGCTTAAGCCACTGAGCCAAACTCCCAGCCCTTGGAATGATAAATGGGCTGGTAGGAGAAGCCATGGGAGGTGGAAGAGTGTGCCACTGTCTGTCTGGGTGTGGTGCTGACTCCTAATATCCTCCCTGTGATAAGAGTCCCTCTTCCTTTGTTGATGAAAGTCCCAGGGAGGGGATTTATGACAGCCAAGCTCTGTTTTTGAAGGGTTGGTTTCAGGCTGATAAGGGAAATCCAGAGAAAGGCTTTTCATGCACTTTTTGATTCTCAAATGTCTTCAGTGCAAAAGTCATCCTTGCACGCAGTGAGACATCCTGGGCGCCTTGATAAAAATGACCTGTTTCATTTTGTTTTCTGGAAATATTTAGGATAGGTGGTAGGTTAGAGATTGTGGGGAGTGGCTGAAGTTGAAGATCCGTCACACTGGGGCTGGAGCAAGGCCAGTCCAAGAACAAAAGGAGTCCAAGGCAAGCTGCATGAATGAGCTGCTCCAATCCAGAGAACACCAAGCCCTGATGCTATCATGCATGCAGGTTGCTAGGCAGAGGGATGTCACATGACATCAACCTGCTGAATGTTTAAAGTAAACATGCTGTGGTGGTTGAGCAGTTCCTTTCCTCCCATAGGAGAGAGGGTTCCCCCACCTCAGTTTTTTGTGGTTGGACTCTTATCTTTTTTTCTTCATCCTCCCACCATCCTGAGAGCTGTGCTGCACATGGCAGAGAAGGCTATGAATTCTCTGAAACTCTTACATCGAGGTGTGGAGTCTGACCAATGGCCTACACCAGAAGTGATATTGCTAATTTCCAGATTCAACCAACACACCCTGCTGTAAGACGCTCGACACATGCAGAGGCCATGCAGAGACCATAGATCAAGTTCTAGCTAAAGCCTGTGCCACCTGCCAGCTGTGTAAGTGAGCTGTGTGGCTGGTTAGCCCAGTTGACCCTGCAGGGGACTCCGGCTCTCACTGTTGACTGACGGTCATCATCTGTGAGCTCTGCCCCTAGTGAGAACTGCCCTGAGGAGCCCAGCTAACCCACAGCATTGTGAGAGATTGTTGTTTACTGAGATAAGCCCTGACTGGCCCTTTCAATCTGGAGATTCGCCTCTTCCAACTGTGGGAAATACTCTTGTAGTATTTCTTTAATATATTCTTTTTTCCCTTTCAGTTTTATGTCTGCATCTCCTGTATTAAATAAAATATGTAGAAGCCATCAGTTTGGACTCAACCCAATAGACCAAACCAAAATGGAGTTGCTCATACTAAAGTCCTGCTCCAGCACAAGGAAACTAAGCTGTTTAACTGAAATTCCAAGAAATCAGGAGATGGAGACAGTAGCCAAATTCCCAAATAGGCCAGTTTCAGTCCTCCTTTTTCCCGTCCTCCTCCTCCTTCTCCTCCTCCTCCTCCTCACCTGTTTTAATCCTTGCCAAAGTAACCAGATATCAGTCAGTTATTGGCTGGTTTCCCTGTTGGTGCTGTATAAGGAAAGTAACTCTAAAATGAGCAATCTGCTTTTGGTGCTTGGTTTTGGCTTTCTTTGGCCTTTCTCTGTCTATAAAAATCGGTGTCCTCTCCTCAGCTCCTCAGAACACTCATTCTTTTTTATGGAATGAAGTGATTCCCTATTCTAGAATCACAAATAAAGCCAGTTAAGGTCTTTGAACCAACTTTGCTGTGATTTTCTTCTGACACCACAGAGCGGGAGGGGAGTGGCAAGCGGGCCATGAAGAGAAGCTGTATCTGTATTTACAGCTACACTCTATGGCTCACATTATCACCTGTTCTTTTCTCCACCCTTTTTGCCCAGTACTGGGATTGAACCCAGGACCTTTGCACTGAGCTTTTTTTTTTTTTTTTTTTTTTTTAGTTTTTCATTTTGGAACAGGATCTCAATAAGTCACTAAGTTGCCCAGGTGGAGCTCCAATTTGCCATCCCCCTGCCTCTGCCTCCCAGAATGCTGGGATTATAGGTGTGAGCCACTGTGCTGGCTATTGTTTGATTGCAGTCACTTCCACCTCCCTCTCACCTCAACGTAGGCTCTGCCTTGTTTCCTCCATTACCAGACAGCCACCTACATTCCACTGTCCACACAGGGAAACCTCCCGTCACCTGACATGCCCTCTCCAGCTTGCAACGTTACTGTCTCCACAAGCATTTTTTTTTTTTTTGAAAGTTTCTGTGTCACCACTTTAACAAAGCCTCTTGAGGGAGAGGAGTGAAATTTGTGTTCCGTCTGTTTCAATTTCTTTGCAACTATATATGGAGATAAAGAACCTTAAACATTATCTTTTTATGTTTATAAATCTGCCTGTTTACTGTCCTACTAAACAGTACTTTGAATTTTTTTCCGCTTAGAACTGTTAAATAATCAGTAGCTCCACACACTGCCTGAGAAATACTTTGTTTTCTTTGTGTCCTCTGACGTATGCTAGCAATTTCAGCAAGGCTATGTTTATGTGAGCTTGAATTGGACAAGTATGAAACAAAAAAATTAATGAAACCTCACTTTGTGAGTAAACTTGAAAATAACTCAAATTTCCTCAAGTTAAGAGAACATTTTTTAAAATTAATTAATGCTTAAGTCAAAAATCATTTTGGGCAAATGAATAATAAAAGCTCCACTTTGCCATTGTCCGATGTGAGCGTGAAGTCAGTGGGTAAACAGAGATGAGTGTTGGGGTCCTTAGGATTGGAGGAAGCACACTGTTATTTATAGACATTGGACCTCTGGCAGTGATTTTAGTGTATCTAAAACTCTTTTTCATATCTTAGAGCAATTTTCCCTAAGTATTTTGTATTAATGCTTGTAAGAAGACTAAGCAAAAGATCCTAGATAAATAAAATGGGAACAGAATAGACAGAAAGCCTCGGAGGAGGTCCAGAAGTCACTTAGCAGGCAAGCAAGTGAGCTAATCACTGCTGGAAAGTAAACGGTTCAGGGTTAAAATTCAGCCTATAGGCTGGTTGTCCAACATGCTCAGGTAGGTCCTTTGGTACTGCAGCATTTTGATTAATGCAAAACTTTTCTTAAGGAAGACAACCTAGTAAAATCCTTTTCTTCCTTCCTTCCTTCCTTCCATCTTTCTTTTACTTTCTCTCTTTCCTTCTTTTGTTCAGTACCAGAAATTGAACCTAGGGGTGCTCTCCATTGAGCTATGTACCAAGACTTCTTTATTTTTTATTGTGAGACAGGATTTCACTAAGTTGCCCAGGTGGCCTCAACTTGTGATCCTCCTGCCTTAGCCTTTTGAGTAGCTGTATTATGAACATGTATAACCATGCCCAGCCAAAACTTTTAAATATATGAAAAAAAAAAAAACCCTGAGATTTGGTTAATTGAGTTCAGTACACTGAATAGTAGAATAATCTAGAAAATTAAACATTTCCAGTGAAAATGAGATTACCTTTTAAATTTTATGTAAAAATTACTGTATGTACATGTGGTAAAATTTCTAGAGTAGGATAGGAAATCTGAAAGGAGATAGTTTTCTTTTTTCTCTATCATCAATATAACCACTGTTACTTGTTTCTTATGTGAATTTCCAGCCATTTATATATCATACTACCATATATTGTGTAATTACATTCAGATCTTAGATATTCATACTGAATATGATGTAGTATATAAACATCGGTTTATATCCTTTTTTTCTTCTATTCTAAAGACAGCATACTGCACATACTGTTTTGGTCCTTAACTTTTTTCACTTAACGATGTGCCTTGAAGGGTTTTTAGTGATGGCACAGAGACCTCCACATACTTTCTAACAGTTGCTTGGTTTGCTGTTATATGGTTGCACCTTTAATTCATTAAAGAGCAATGAAATTTTAGGTAGCTTGTTATTTAGAATTTGTCTAATAGTAGCTACTTATCCCTTTCTCAGGGGAGTATATTGACATCTTCGAAAAGTACAATACAATATTATCAGGTCAGTGGAAGCTGATAATGACCTGCCCCATTTACTAGAAGCACTTCTAATTTTATTGTGTTTCATTATGGTTGCTTTGCTTTGCAAAGTGCCAGGTCCCAGCCAAAATATAGAACTGCTCCAAGTACATTAAATTGCAACCCAAGGTGGTTGATAGGAGCTTATTTTTCAGTGGTAAACATAGAGAAGAAAAATAAGAGCTGGAGGCAGGCAGTACCTGCAAGCTTCCCTCTCCCTGTTATCCTCCCCCAGGGCCGCAGAGCCCTCTGGAAAGCCGCCTTCTGGCCCGGGTCAGATTGCGTACACACCACTGCCTCGCAGGCCAGCATTCCCAACCCTAAGCCAAAGCACATTTATAGAACAATTCCATGTGATCCTGAGGAAGGCGGACTGCAGGCGGAGGGCAGTGCTGAAAAGTTGTAATCTCAGGAGAGAGGACTCTTCCCTCTTGCTGCTCTTCATGCTAAGAGGACACTGGGTAAGTCAGTCTCAGATCAGCGGCTTCGTTCCTTTTCTCAATGTTTGGCTTTAGACTAGCTACTGAGAGTGGAGGGATACATGCATTTCTTTATTTTTTTTTTCCTTATAAAGAGAAATTAAAGGTACATCTGTGCTCCTTCCTCCCTGCCCCCCATTTTCTCTTAAGCCAAATGAACTACATGTTTTCTTTCTAGTACATTATTTGTTACTTTTAGTAGAATATGGCCCCATTAATCTAGACCTTATTTGTCTTCATTTGTAAACTGAGGGGTTGGACTAGATAATGACTGGAATTTCTCATAGTCTCTGTGATGATTCTGCCTGTCGCAAATTATAAATTTGAGTGTTTGTGAGTCTGTGGAATAATTTGGGAGTCCCTAAGGTCCTACTACACCAATACTTTGCGAGAAAGTTATTTTAAAAGTTGTAACTGTGCTGACCTTGACATGTTCGCCTGTGTGTTTCTCTAGCTTCTCTCTCTAAGTACCTTTTCAGACCTATTTCTGAGGCTGTGACTGCCAACTGCAGCTGCCATGTGATCTGGGCAAGACTGTGTTTCTGGGTTTGACTTATTGTCAGTTATAACTGAATCATCGGTTCAAAGCTGAAGTTAGGCAGAATGCTAAACCTCTTCAGAGAGTGCCACAGTTCGGTTAAACACAACAGAGTGTATATGTATGCGAGCATGTACGTGTGTACAATGCTTTCTACTGTGTCCCATCAAACAGAAGTGCATGAACTGAAAACTTTTGCCACACTTGCACACTTACACTTTGTTGTATAATATCAGCACAGGTGTAGAAAAAAGAGACAAAAGCGTTTGAGCTGCTTCTTCACCCACTAATTCACTGCCTTTCCAGTGAATACCTGTTGGCTGTTTGAGGGTTCTCCCGTTCTCAGGATTAACTATGGCGCTTGTTGACTTCCTTCCCTGGTCGGCCTCCTGTGCCTACACATTCAGAAGATAACATCTTATCTAGCTTTGTTGTGAATATTTGCCTCAGGGTTTTGAGATTCCATCAGTTGTTCTGTTTATTTACCTGAGGGAACTTGGGAAGTTTTCAACATTCTGCTGCAACCATCTCCCCAGAATTCCACCTGCTGGGCTCTATCCTGCATGCTCGCCTCTTCAGTACCTCTGAGAGGTAGGCGGATATTTGGCCCAAGCAAAGGGAACGATAAGGAAGGAGACAATGAGAGAGACTTAGGGAAAAAAGAATTCAGAGGGCAGAGTGAGGGATTGTACCAGAAGGACAAGAGGAATGAAGCAGAGAGGAAAATACAAAATAACCATTCATTTTTTTTATTTCATTCAACAAATACTTACCAAAGGATCCCATGTACGTAATGTCCAGACCCCAGGGCAGAGGATATAGTCCTATTCCACGCTGACATAATACCTCCCCTCATGGAGCTCCTAGTGAAGTGAGAAGGCAAACACTAAACAGGAATCACCAGGAAGTGCAGAATTATCATGAAAGGCTCAGGCCATGTGTCAGAAATAATGAGGTCCTCTAAGTGGAAATGGGAAAGGCAAGAAGGGGTGACTAGGGCGAAAAGATGGCGAGTCCACAATTCAAGAGGTTGAACTGGCTGTGAGCCATCAAAGTAAAGATACCCAGTAGAGACAAAAATGCACTTGGAGTAGGAGCAGGAAGTCTATGGAAGCTAAGGTCTCTTTGAGGAGAAGACCAAGTTAGAAGACCAAATCCTGAGTTTCATGAAACAGCTTTCTCAAGAGGGCAGGAGAAGCAACTGGAGCATGAGAACAGACAGAACTCGGCAGCACATTTTTCTGGAAAGTACTGAATGGGCAAGAGTGGAGTAGGAAGGTGGGGTGACATGGGCAGGTGCTGCAGAGAGGCTGAGAGATGATGAGGACTGAAACAAAGCCAGAGTTTGGAGGGGGAGGTTCAGAGGCAACTGTGGTTTCACTCAGCAATGTCTGACTATGGGAAATGGAAACCTACTCAAAAAAGAAGGGCATTTGGTGAACAACTCTTTTACCTGGCTTCCCAGCAACCACCGCTTCGTTCTGATCTGAGTATGGAGCAGTCTCCTCTGCTGGGCTCCTCATCCTACCCCTCTCTGAGTTTGGTTTGCACAAGCACAGGTTTCCCTGCCACTCAGCCTGCCTCATTCCTCACTGCCTGGTGACGGGGTCCTTCTTTTATGATTTTCAAGGTCCTACCACATAACAGGAGAGAAAAATCTGATGGGGCCACTATAAGGCAGAATCTGGCCCTAGTCCAATCAGTAGTGTACAGAGGTGGGTTTGTGTGATGAGCCCGGGGCCACTTAGTCAGTAGAGGGATGGGAAAGAGAGTATAGGGATGGGAGGGGTGAGGAATGAATGCTTTTTAGAGTAGAGCACAAAAACAAACCTTTGGATTTTGCTGCAAAATATGTGGTTTCATTGTAACAGTACTAAAAGCTGGGCCGTGGTGGTGCTCTAGCTGAATCCAAGGGTGTGTGTTCCATGGCCGGGCACGCTGGATAGGAGACACACCACCACCTAGTGGCTAAGAGAGAACTGGGGGAAAACAGAATCAAGACCATGGGGTATTGGCCAGCAAGAAACCAAATTTACTCTGATGCTGACCCCTCTCCAAAGAAGCCATAAATCTAGGTGAAATTTTTCCGGCTCAGGCCAGGAGGCCCCACCTAACTCCAAAGGCAGGGCATGGAAACTACAGCTTCAAGTGGTGAGGTAACGAGGGAGCAGCTAGACACTGCCTGGGAAGCCAGCATAGGAAGACGACTCTGGGTTTGTTTGCATTCTGTGTGGGTTCCCAGACAGCTCACTGTGAACCCTGTCCTAGGGTTTTTATTTCATCTGTGTTTCAAAGAGATGGGTATCAGTTTTTGTCATTGGTGTTTGCTTTGTTTGCAATGCTGGAATCAACCCAGGACCTTGTATGTGCCAGGCAGCGTACTTATTATCACTAAGCTACATTTCCAGCCCGCTCTGTGTTTTTACAATCCTAGCCTGCAGAGGCAAATTGGTTCTTGTGTTTTAATCTCCAGGAATGCCCAAGTATAGCAGAAGAAAGGCAAGATGGTTGTCACTTGCCAATGTTTCATAAATGTTATTAATAACGGTGTTTAAAATCGACACGTGGAAAGAGTGACTGTGATGTGATGAGTGAAGGCTGAGTTTGTGACCTAAAAAGGGGAAATTTTCTCTGCACTCAAGTCAGGGAACAGCCTCACAGAGCTCTGTGCCAGAATTGGTGCCAAAGAACTGTAAAGAGATTAAACCCAGCAACACAGGCTGATGTTGTCCAAGCAGAGAAACCTAGGTTTCTGTAGTCAAGCTGCCTACATCTGCACAAAGCTGAGGAGGGACCGATATTGCTTGTGTCTCAGTATTCAGGGGCTCAAAGAAACACCCAGGTTCTACCAAAGATTTCCAGGACTAGCTTCCTTTGCTGCTTACTATATCCTGAGTTGCAAAACTTAGGCTATGAAATGATGTATTTCTTTCTGTGTATGCTCATTTGCATGTGAAAGGATTGTGAAACGTATGGGTATGTGAAGCTGGAGTGATCATTTCTAACTGGGACCAAGATTTTCATTTTGAGGGAGCATAATTTTGTGTAACTCTGTGACCTTAAAAACATGGTTCTGTATTCACTTTTGGTCATTTAGAAAATAATTCCTGGGAATACACTCCTGCTGAAATTGGTAATGAAGTTCAAGATAGGATCTGACAAGTGATTTTGTGTCTCATGTTTCATAGCAAACAGATGAGACAACGAGCACTTGAATTCGGTTTGTCACAAGATCATGGTCTCATGTGCTCTATTTCTTTGAAAAGCATTTGGTGATACTGTTTGCCTGTCTGATGTAAGGTTCACTGTTTGGCATTTGTCAGGAGTTCTTCCCTGTTCCCAAAACTAGGTTGCTTTATTGCCCTGAATTAAGAACACTTTTGCAAATATCTTCTCCTTGCTTAGTATTAACAAGAAGTTTCAGGATGAGATATCTTGGTCAAGAGATGCTAACTTGATATGTTATTATCAGAGATTCTGTTAGATGGGCAGATCCTAGTCATAGGGGATTCAGCAACTAATCTTTTAGGAGCTGTATTTAAGAAGGTTCAGGTCCAGGTTCTTGGAGCAAGGATTAATGATCAGATACGTGGTACTAGAGACCAAACCAGCATGGGTAGAAAAGAAGCACTGAACCAAGATCTGGGGTCCAACACTTGGATGTAGAGGTTCACTGGAGGCACTGGGTCTCATGTTTCAAGTACAATAGGCAAATTTAGCTTGAAAAATGCAAATCAAAACTAACTTATTTAGTAACCTAAGTTACTTGCAGATTGTTTTAATGTTTGCTTTGGAAAGAATGACCTAACTTCAAAACCTACCACTGACAGGCAGAGATTTGCATGACCAATGTTGGATTAGGAACTGAAGTGGACCCTAGTCACAAAAGGAGGAGGAAGGATTTCTTTTTATACCTCCTACTTTCTTTCTTTAAAATTTCATTATGGACTTTAGGCATACATAAAAGCAGACAGAATATTACAAACATCCTCATGTGCCCATTATTTGTTTCAACAATTATTTACATATGTCCAGTTTTATTTCATTATTACTCCACTATCCACTAATATCTGTCTCCCTTCCCTCACTGCCAGATTGTTTCAAAGCAAATAATGCTGTCATCCAATCAGTAATATTAAATATGTATCCATAAAAAGTGAGTACTCTTTGTATATGTATAATCACAGTATCCTCATCATACATAATTTTAAAATAATTCCTTAATACTCAAAATACTGTTGGTGTTCAAATATTCCTGATTATCTCACTTTTTTCTTTATTTTAAATTTTAAAGACAATAAAACCAAGTGAAATAAAGCAGAACAAAGCCAATCAAAACAAGCCAGTGTAAGTGATACAGGACTACAAAATAATACAGAATCAACAGTGGTTACCATAATGCCTCTTGTTGTCTTCAAAATAGCTGTAGATTCCTTCAGATACAGTAAAAATCAAACAAAACAAAGCAGAGTAGAACTAATAAAAGCAAAACAATGAGTGCAATGAAGGACTTCAAAGCAAGATAATAATAAATCCCAAATGGCTACCATAATGTATGTGCCATCTTTGAAACAGCTGCCCATGCCATCAGATATAATAAAATCAAACAAAACAAAACAGAATAAAACGCAAACCAACAAAACAATGAAAATGATATAGGACTTCAAAACAAGGTAATAGGGTATTAACAATAGCTACCATCTTCAGAAGGTTCCCCCATAGATGCCATACTGTATACCATGATCCTCTGAATAGATGGTCAGACCACTGGCCCTAGACCTGCAAAGTCAGTGAAACACCAAACACCACAAACATCAAACTGCGTTTCACCTGAATAGCTATCATTGCAGCCTTTGTTTCTCCAGATCAGCAGGTTGCTTATGCAGGGGTAGGGTGGAGTGTTGGCTTTTCTTGTTTCCCAGCCCATGGGCCAGAAGGGACTGAGGTCTAGCTGTCCCTGGCAGTGGTGGCCCACACATGGCACTGGTTTGCAGGTAGGGCTTGCTTCTCATTGATTTCTTGTTCTCTTTCCCTGCAACCCAAGAATGGCACCAACTCATGGGAAAAGGCTAGGGTCTGGGTGTCCCACAGGTGGCAGCAGCCCGTGCATGACGCTGGTGTACAGGAAGGGCTTGCTTCTTCTGTCTCACTTTTTAAAAAGTTAGTTTATTTAAACCGAGATACACAGGTTGCTTTTTATTGATATATCCCTTAAGGCACTTTTCTACTTTTTTTCCCACAAATTTTCTATATTTTTCCTATATCCTTTGCAGATACAGATATAGATATAGATATGCATATGCATATATATATCCTCTCTCTATATATATGTACCCTCCAAAAATTTCCTATATCTTCTATCATCTTTTGTGTCTTTTTCTTAATTTTTTTTATGGTTAGAAAGGTCTGCTAATTCCACTTTCTGGGTCATTTGCACATTTACTTCTTTTGATTTCTTCCCTCCTTGATTTTAGGTTATCATCCTGGTTAGCTCAGGCTGCTATGACAGAATACCATAGACCAGTATTCTGCAATTTATTACAGAAATTTATTTCTCCCAGTTCTGAAGATCAGTAAGACTAAGATCAAGGTGCTGACTGAGAGCCTGGGCAGGGCCCTCTTGCTAGTGCTTTCTTGCTGCATCCTTTCATGGCAGAGAAAGGGACCATCCTTCCTATGTCTCTTCTAATAAGGCCACCAACCCCATTAATGAAGGTGCCGCCCTCATGACCTCATCATCTCCCAAAGGCTCTGCTTCCCTAAACCCTTACATTGGAGACTAGGGGTCAACATATGAATTTGGGGAAGGGGGACCATGAACATTTAGTTTATAACACTAGGGTATATTAATTTTTAATGTGTTGTTGAACTTAATTTGTTTGTATTTTTCTTAACATTTTCGCATGAAGCTAGGCGTGGTGGTTCTTGCCTTTAATCCCAGCACTCGGAAGGCTGAGGTAGGAGTGTTGTGAGTTCGAGGCCTGCTTGGGCTACAACGTGAGCACAAGGCCAGCCTGAGCTACACAGTGTGACCCTACCTCAAAAAACTAGGGCTGGGAGTTTGGCTCAGTGGCTTAAGCACCTGTCTGGCAGGTGCAAGGTTGTGAGTTTGATCCCCGGTGCCACAATAAAAAAAAAAAAAGAAAAGAAAACATTTTTGCATGAATGTTTTATAGGTTTGTATGTACAACATCTAAATTATGTTTAAGAATTCATATTATTCTTCATAAAAGGAATTAAGAGGTTTTTTTTTTTTTTTGGTGCCTTTTTAATGCTCTGGAATAATTTGTATAGTGTTGGAAATTTGTGACCATTGAAATTTTAGTAGAATTCCCCTATGAAATCAGCTGGGTTTAGTCCTGTGTGTGTGTGTGTGAGTGTGTGTGTGTGTGTGTGTGTGTGTGTGTTATAGTCCATTTCATTAATAAATTTTTCCTATGAAGACAGATATGTTTAAACTTTATAACTCCAATGGTCCGATTTTGGTTTTCTAAATTTTCCTAGGATACTATCCATTTCATGCATTATTATTTGCATAGAAGTCTTCAAAATAGTCTCATTTTTTTAAGAGCAGAATATATTTATTGAGAGAAAGCTTCTGTCTGAGAGAGAGACAGAAGTGGTCTCGAGTGGGTTGCCAAAGTCCTCATCTTTCCTAGGGATTTTATAGAGCAAAATCACATGGTGAGGTGGGTCAAAAATGGGAACTTGCAAGGTGGGCATAAAGTGGGACAGAACTATGGTCAACCAATAAGATTAATTGCTCAGGTAAAATTGATTAAATTGGGAACAAATGGGGAAGTGAGTCACGTAGCAAGTGGGCAAGCTTGAAGAACAGTTATTCTTCCTGTAGGGGGTTGGGATGGTGACTCCTGCCTTCCTCAGGGTGATAGAGACCTATTTAGAATATCAATCCTTAGGATGTGCATGTATTTGCTTGATCTTTTGTCTTGAGATCTGGCCTACAGTGGAGGTGTCTGTCTCCACCACAGTTGCAAGGTATCTGACCTTCTGCACTGGCTGCTTCAAGGACCCAACCCTGTCTGACTGTCTATAATATTTCTAACTCAGTTACCTGTAAAAATTCCCCCTCTGAAGAAGTAACCCAAACTAACGTGAGGGAGAAATGAGTGATGACCGATCTGGTTTCTTCAGGCTGAAGGGGGTCATAGTTGTTGATTGGCAGTCAGGGATATTCTACAGAGGTTCTACCTAAAGGTCCTCAATAGACACCAGGCATTTTTATTTTGGGTAGGTGTACAGCTTTAAATCTAGAGGAGACAAAGGCAAAGAAACAATTAAGTATGCATGGGCCAAATAATAGAATCAACAGGATAATTATAAGTACAGTTAACAAAGATTTTTACCAAGAGGTGGTAGTAATGGCATCCTAGAAGGAGGATAAGGATAAGTCCAGGGAATTTTAGGATCTGACATGTCACTGATTTGTCATCTAATATCTTGAACAGTTATTAACAGAAAGATCAAGAATGTACACACATTTAGTTTTTACAATTGTACAAGTATCTCCTGTGTTGCTGTTAGAATGTCTAATGTTGTATGATTTTGGAGGATTGTCTGTTTTATTAATTTTAATTTTTTATTTAGGAGAGAGACCAGTTGGGGTGTCATTTAAGGCCCACTGAGTACAGTTAGTTAAGGCCTCAATATGTGTCATATAACCTTTTTTCTGGACAAGATCTGGTAGATCCCAGTAAAATGAATCTAGCATATTCGTTGTTGGTTTTATCTGTATGATGCCTTGGGGTTTGGCACCTTTCAGGCAACAACAAAGCTTAATCACAGCATGTATAATCAAAGTATGTATACAAAGGCATGTATAATCAAAGCACGAGCATTAGAGCTAGTAGGTAAATTTAGAAACTGTTTCTAAGGGATAGCAATTGTAACCCACTGGCTCTCAGGTCCCTTTATTGATGGAGTCTGACATTTTGTCATAAATCCCACTAGCTTTAGGTATAATTATCTCCAAATTTTTGATAATGTATGAGAATCAGATTAATATATTATTTTGACAAATGAAAAACTCTCTTAAGTTTTTATATATGAACAATAATATATACTGTATTTGAAAAAATCAATCTCAGTATCATTTTGATTAGTTGGCTACCTGGATATATGTATTACAGTATTTGGACAGGATAAAATCCCTCCAGGATCGGAGCTGGGCTTTTAGGCATAACTAAAAGTAACGAGTGAAGAGAAAGTTAACTCCGTTACAGTTTAAACAACATATAACTTGGTGACTTTATTGATGAACAATGCCTGGGAGAAAGACCAGAGTTGAGAGGGACAAAGAGACATGCGCCAATGTCCAGCAATAGGCTGAGTTTTACCTCTTGTCCTGATTACTCAGGACTCCTCCGTGGAGATGAGAGATAGAAATGACAGTCTGGCCAAAGGTAGGAGGCGAGTGCCCTGAGGCCCTTTAGTGCTGCTGGACCACCTGGGGAGACAAATCTGAGCTCTGGGGTCTCTGCTGAAGAGGGCAGTTTTGTCTCCAGTGGCAGCCTTTACAGTCAGAGCATGACTTGGAGGGGAGTGGCCTCTTAGGGTAGTCCCTCTTAAGGTGGCCTGGCTTTTCACAGTAGTAGCAGCTGGGCCTAGTCCTTGAATTCTTCTTGGAGCCCCAATAATCAGACTTAAGTTCTGTTTCTTTTAAGGCCACAACAAAGGCAGCCACTCTTTGGTCTCCTTGTTTTGTCTCTTTGACTTTCTCCCAGTCCTGGATATAGAATACTAAGGAGGCAGTTTTTACTAAAGTACTAAGTGAACTATCTGGAGCAAAGCCTATCTTTTGTAACTTTTTCTAATATCTGGGGTTAACTGGGTAATAAACATGTCTATTGAATCAGAATCTAGGGAAGTATGTTTTACTAGTGCCTCTAGTAAACAATCTAAGAAGTCAGAGGCATTTTTATCTCTCTCCTGAAAAATAACTGACAATTTAAAATAACTAGAAGCTTTGGGTTTTATCCTTCTTAGACCTTCAAGAATACACACTTGAAAATGTCTCTTGCTCCAATCTCCTGTCTTGTCGTCAGGCCAGTAGGGGTGCTGGGTGGGAACTGCTTGTGCACCAGTGGGAGTTGGTAGTTCCCCTGCCTGTCTATCTTCTGGCCTTTTAAAATTAGCAATATGATATTCATCTTCAAAGGCAATAGCAATTTGTAATGTTGCTTGCCTCTCACTAGAAGTCAATGTTTGATTTAAGATTAACATTATATCTTTCCAGCCTAGCTTATAGATCTGAGTAAGTCCTCTAAAGACATTAATGTACTCATTGGGGTCATCTGAAAATTTTCCTAGTTCTAGCTTAATTTGTTTTAAGTCACTGAAAGAGACCTATTAATTAGGATAGTCTCATAAGAATTATAATTATACCTTGAGCATAAATAATAATTATTTCTTAATATAAAGAAAGCTTGAACATAAAGCAATTCTGACCATTTTTCTTCTTTCTTACAGTGTGATTTTAGTTGTAAGAAAACATCATAATTAATAATTCCCTCTGCATTCCATTTTGGCTCTAGGGGTAGGTAGCCCATGCACATGTGCAGAGAAATATCAAATGGCTTTTTTTTTTTTTTTAACATGGAGGGGTCGAACATCTTCTAGTGCTTAAGAATGCATTCTAAAGGAGTAAGGGGCTTTGGCATTGAGTTGCCCGTGTCTCTATCCAATGATCTCGGTGGAAGACCTCCAAATGTGTAGGGGAATGAAACTCGCAACGTACTATATGTCTGGTACAAGTTTGTGTTCTCTAAAATCAAATAATGAATTTTAGAAAGAATGGGGGTTAAGAGCAGAATATATTTATTGAAAGAAAGAAAGCTTCTGTTTAAGAGAGAGATAGAAGGGGTCCTAAGTGTGTTGCTAAAAATAGGGTTTTTTTTTTTTTTTTTTTTTTTTTTTGGTACCTGCGATCAAACTCACAACCTCGTGCCTGCCAGGCAGGTGCTTAAGCCACTGAGCTAAATCCCCAGTCCAATAGTCTTGTTTTTAAAATTTCTTCTGAAACAATGGCTATTTCCTTCTTGTCATTTTGTGTGTTTATGCTTTTTCTCTCTTTCTTGATCAAATTAGTGATTTCTCTAGTTTAATTTTGCTACACAATTAGAATTTTGATTTGCTCATTAGTTCACTCATTTTCAATGTTTTATTCAATTAATTTCTTCTTCTAAATATTCACTTTCTTCTTGGTACATTTCTTGATTTACTTTGGTTTTCCTCTCTAGTTTTGTGAGTTAAGAATTTTTCATTTTTCATGATAAATATTTTTACTGTAATTTATTTTCCTCTGATAATTGCTTTTCATCTTATTGGCTCTTATATATAGTATTTTCATTGCCATTATTAATTTTTATAATTCCAAGTTTCAATTCATATTTCCCTTTTTGCCAAAGTTATTTATAGAAAATTTTATTATTTCCAGGTAGAAGAACTATCCTGGTTTGTTGTTATTGTCATCAGTAATTTCTAGTTTTATTGAATTTTGATCAGAGAAGATCATTTGTAATATTTTTACCTTGTGTAAATTATTGATGTTTTCTCTCTGACCTAATACATAATCAATTTTTGTGGCTGGTCCATGGGTATTTGGGGGAAAGATGTATGCTTTATTGTTGGGGTATAGAGTTTAATGACTATTTGTGAGATTGATTATGTTGTTTAGAGCTTTTATCTTTTTTCTTAGTTTTCTCCACTTGATGTGTCCTGTACTAGTAAAGCCTCCTATCATTAGTGTATTTCTATCTTTCTCCTTGCATTTTCTTTAGCTTTTGCCTCATAAATGTGGGTACTACATTGGTAGATATATATTCCTAAATATTATATGCTTATTGACAATTTTGGCTTTTCCCGCAAAAAATTTCCTTGTTTGTCATATGTAATGTTTTTGACTTGAATTCTACTTTATCTGATTTCAGGACCATGACACCTACTATTTTTTAGTTTCCATTTCACTGACAAGTCTTTATATATTTGCTTTATCCCCTCTGAACCAGTTTGATTCAGGTATATCTTTTTTTTGTTTGTTTGTTTGTTTTGCGGTACCAGGGATTGAACTCACGCCTGTCAGGTAGGTGCTTAAGCCACTGAGCCAAACTCCCGGCCCTAGCTTTTTTGAGGCAGGGTCACACTATGTAGTTCAGGCTGGCCTTGCTCACTTTGTAGCACAAGCCGGCCTCAAACTCACAAAGCTCCCCCTACCTCAGCCTCCCACGTGCTGGGATTAAAGGTGTGCACCACCACGCCCACCTCAGGTATATCTTTTGACACAGCATATGCTTAGGTTTTGTATAAAGAACCACACTGAATATTTTCCTTTAAAGAGGTGACTTAAATCTATTCACATTTACTGCAAGGACTAACATGGTCAGTCTCTGCCACACCATTTATAATTTGTGTCTTGTATCTGTTCTGCTTCTTCCTCTTTTAATAAGGCTTATATTTTATTCCAAAAATTTTTTTATTTATTCCTGAACTACTTTGTTATTTAATCTTTTACTAATTTATCAGGTGTTTTCCCTCTAATATTCTTTAACAGGCACCTATTGCCTTATACAATGAAGTTGTTCCAGTTTCTTTTCCTCTTTTTCTTCCTCCATTTTTTAGATAAATTATTTCAATTTCGTTAACCCAAATAAAGTTTGTGCATTGACCATTCATCTTTGCCTAACCTTTGGTTTAGTCTTAGATGTGCAATTACATATTTTTGAAGCCTCATCAGGAGAGGCTCTTTCATTAAAGTTTTCCTAATCACCACCCATTACATACATTATTGAGTAGATTCCTCAATATCGGTGAAGAATTTAGTAAGTTATTGTAAATTGAAAAGAGTTTTTCTCTAGTCTTGATAGATGAAGAACAGCTTGACTGAATATAATGATCCTCCTACTTCAGCCCTCCAAGTAGCAGAGATTATAGGCACCGAAAGTTTTTTGTTTTGTTTTATTTTATTTTGTTTTTCATTTGTTTGCTTTTGTTGGGGGGTAGTGTTGTGGAATTGAACCATGGCTCACACATGCCAAGCCTGTGCTGTATCACTGAACTACATCCCCAGCTTCTGAATTCTTCGACAAGCTGTTCCATTGTAATATTGTTTTTTTTTTTTTTTTTTTTTTTTTTTTTTTTTTTTTTTTTTTTTTTTT
>RJWM01013735.1:0-52455 GCA_004363535.1 Dasyprocta punctata
ATAGATAATAGGAAAGCTCAATATAGAAAATTGATAAATACAGGTTATTTGTTTTATAGTTGAGTATACATAAAGTTTACCTGAAGGTTTGTTTTTCTGTTAGAATATGATTAATCAATTGTGCCCTCATTAAACATTTATTTATTAGTATAACCTATGTGCCAGGAATTTTACTAAGTACTGTATTGAAGGCATAACAGTGAGTAAGATATGGTCCTTGCTTAAGAAGCCATAATTATTCTGCAGGAGATAGACAAGTAAATAATCATGTGCAAGCAAATTTTATTCATGAATATTTATGAAACAATTCAAACAAATTATTAGCAAAACAAATCCATTGATGTACAAAGATGATGGCATATTATGACCTAGTTTGTTTTGTCCTAGGAAGCGTAGGTCAGTTAACACTAGAAAACATGTAACTTATTAAAGGAGAAAACATGTATAATAAACTCAATAGGAGCTTGAAAAGATTCTAATAAACTATAACACTCTTTCATGATAAAAATTTCTTAAGTAGAATAGAAGAACACTCTTTTCATTTGCTAAGCAATATCTATCAAAACCTGCAGCACATATTCCTTTGAATGGAAAGAACTTATAAGCATTTCCTTTAGAATTAGAAAAGAGTAAAAAGATGCTTATTGTCTTAATTTATTCAGTGCTGTACAGGACCCTCTAACCAGGACGGGAGGACAAAAAAAATTTCCATAAGAATAAAAAAAAGGAAAATCCAAACAAAGTTTACTTTAATACTGTTCTATATCAGATTGCACTAAATTTTCTGAAGTAATAAAAATATTCCAGCAATTAAAACATAGGAATCTTTATTTCTCTGTCATATAGCACTGGATTCAGTATGTCAAGGTCTGCTCAAGGTCTGATATTTAATCATACTATGACAAATAATGGGCTATATTATACATGGTGGCAGACAGCATGAGCATCATATTTTCTTTGTACTTATTGCTCTGATTTTCACAGGACAACTTGAATAAGATCAAGTTATATCTCACACTTGGTTAGCCTTATTACAGAAAAAGAGCTCTGACCTGAGAGAAACTGAAGACTTTATATTGAAAAATACAGATATGAATTTTAGGGAGGGGAACACAGTCAAAAATCATAGGAATAAGCGTATGAATTACTTGATGAACATACTATCTTTGCCATAACTTTCAAATCAATACCACATAAAGATTTTAGGGAACCATGTTAGCTGACTTTAAATACTGATAAGGAAAGCAAAGGCCTAAGAAGAACCAAAATATATCTAAAACAGAATAACTTGTGATATTTGCCATATTTTGCCAGCAATCATCATATATTTAACACATATTAAATCCTAAATATTACTCTTGAAGTATTAGAACAAAGAAGAAAAAATAGGGAACCCAGAAATACCTATGGATGTATAGAAAAATAATTTATAACAGATATGGTAAATAACTGAAAGAAAAAAATTCTATTTGTTCAGTTGTGCTCCAAAATTAGCCACAGTGTGTAGAAAAATAACTAAATTTTTCCTAGAACTATATAAAATGAACAAAAGTTTGTTGAGATTTAGTAAAAACTTAAATGCAAAGTAAAATTGAAGCAAATATTGAGGAATAACTTTATGACTTTAGAGAGAGAGAAATAATTTACTAATTACAAAAGATGGTAAGCATAAAAAGAAATAAAGATTAAATTACAACACATTAAAATTCAGTTGTCAATGGAGCACAACAAAAACACTGAAAATTTAAGGTGCAAAACAAAGAAAAATACCTACAGAGGATAAATTTGAGGTTTTTGGCACAAAAGTATACAAGAAATTCAGAAGTCAATGAAAAACTAATTTAAATAAACCTTAAAAATGCCCAAAGACATTAAGAGACATTTCACAGGAGAGATAGTAACTATTTAGTGAACATAGGAAAAGATATTTAAGTTTATTATTAATCACAGTAATGGAAGTTACTATAAAAGATCACAGATTGGCAAAAGTTTAAATTTTTGAAAACATTAAATGTTGATAGTAGGTAACAGGAATTTATTGCATTTATGTGTGAGTGTAAACTAGGTCAATAGCATACCCAAATAATTAGGGTGAACTTTAACATGGACCCAAACTAAGACTCAATAACTATTTCCTACTATATACACTAGAGATAATCTTACATATGAGACTCTCCTGCATTCTGAAAATCCTACACCAAGAAATATGGATAAGAATTAAAGTAGCATGCATATATGTAGTACTAAAACCCAGAGGATATAAGTAGAAGCTTTGCCAACAAAGGGAAAAACAATAAATTGTACTCTATCATCACCATGTGAAAATATACGACAGAGAAAATAAATGAACTACTACTACCTGTGATGAAGGCACAGTATCACAATAATTTGAAGCGCAATAATTTAAAGTAACTCTAGATCATAACTCTCAAAACTCAGAGAAGAGGAAATCAAGAGAAAGATAAAATATGTCTATGTGAGTACCTCTGGGGCAAGAAACAAGCTAAAAGCAGTAGATAGGAAGTTTCAGTGGATTAGTGATAGTCTAGTTTACAAACTAGGTGGTGGATTATAAGGTATTCAGTTGTCACTTCATTTATTGTTTTTATTTCATAACATGCATTTATGTATACATACATTAAATAGGCAGCATGGAAAGAAGGAAATATTGTCCCATTCCTACTGTGGGCCTGAGGGTGTTAAGGAATATTTTTATAAAAGAGGTAAAATCTGAGACATTGCAGGGTAAGTAGAATTTCACCAAAGCTAATAAAATGGCATAAAATCTTCAGATAAAAATGAAAAGGACTTCACAGGAACCAGAAGTTGTAAACCATTGTAGAATGTGCAGAAAAGGAAGGGTAGAGAGGTGGCAGGGGTGTACAAGAAGAATTCTGAAAGTCATGAGTCAGATTTGGACCCAAACTTCCTATGCTAAAGAATTTGGATTTCATTGCCAAAGCTGGAAGTACTAATTTAAATTATGTGTACTTTTAAATTCTAGCACAGAAGAAATTCTGGGAAAATTATTGCAATGGTCGATTTTATGTATAAAATTTGACTGATCTACCAGATGCCCAAGTGTTTGGCCAAATGTAATTTTTACTATACCTTGAGAATCTTTTTGAATAAGATTAACGTTTAAATCAAGCAAAGAAGAGCACCCTTCCTGATGCGAATGGGTCACATGCAATTGGTTAAAGCCTCAGTAGAATCAGGAGGCTGACTATTCCCCAAATGAGAATTCCCTCTGCCTGATTCCTTTTGACTTGGGACAAGATTTTTTTTTCTACTTTTGTACCCATAATGAAACACAGCATCTTCCTGAGTCTCGCACTTGGCAACCTTACACTGGCGCCGCAGTCTTGCTTCTCACAAGTCCTTTGCTGCAGCTACACTGTATGATCCCCCGGCTCTCAGACTTCCTCCAGTTTGCTTACTTATCCTGCAGATCTGGATATCTCTTCCTTTCTAATGACGTGAGACAAATTACTTAGAATAAATTTCACCTATACACGTCCTACTGTTTCTTTCCTCTGAAGAATCCTAAGTTATACAATTATTAAAATGATCTGTGTGAAAATTGTTGAGAGCTTACTCATAATGAATAATTACTGGATTACGTATGACTGAAGGAGAAGGACCAAGAAGTTTAACTGAGACTTGGGACTTATTCTTGCCCTTGAAAAGACAGTGCAGAAAGCAAGAGGCTGAGTGTTTCTTTTAAGAATTCTGAAGAACCGAAGTAATACAAATTGATGCTCAGGGGTCCATCAAGGGTGAAGAAATTTTGGATAAAACCTCCTTGCTTTAGCATGAAAATTAAAGAACTGCAATCTAGGAGTAAAAGTGAACCAGAATAAATTTTTCATGGCCTGTAGCTCATACATTAACATGCAAATCTATGAAATTAAATAAAGGTGACCCTAGGTTTTAGGTACCAACATGTACCTGGCAGAAGCACACAAAAATATGCTATAGAAGAAGATAAATTTATTCTAACCTCAACACTATTTTATAAATATTTGAAAAATTATATAGCCATACAAATTACCAGAAACCTCTAAAAAGAAGGATTAAAAAAACTGAAAGGAAAGTAAGGAAACAAAGTGTTTTTCATAATAGACATTAACTGATAGCAAGCAATTAATAACAGAAGAACTTCCACAAGAGGAAGAGACGTTAAATGTCTCAAATATGTTTCAAATAACTGGATTTGCTATGCTCACCATTATAAAAGACAAGAGAGAGAATTTAGGCAGAAAGCTAGAAAACATAAAATAGAAATAGAATTACTAGACTTGAGCAATTGAATAACCAAATAAAGAAACAAATGGACTGATTAAATAACAGGTTGAACAGATGAAGAGGGAATAAGCCACAAGAAAATATCCAGCTGGCATAGAGGGAGTAAAAGTCCATATCACTTATAAGAGAAAAAAAAAGGGATAAAAGGTACAGAGAGATGGTCCAAATTATGTCATTCTGCATAACAGAGAAACAAAAGAGAGAAGAGGGTAGAATCAATGATATATGAAAAGATAATGTCTGAGTACTTTCCTAAAACATGGAAAAGCATTATATTTCAGAATCAGAAGCACCTCGAAGTCAAAACAGAAAAACTACAAAGTAAACATATAGTAGGAACATCACACCATACTAACTTGCTATTGCCACATAATAAATTTCACAGATTTAGCAGTTTAAAATAGTCACATGCTTACTCATAGCTGTGTGGTGCAGCATCTTTGGACAATGGTTAATCCACTTAGAGGATCACAAGGCTGGAATGAAAGTACCAGCTAAACAGAGTGTTTGGATAAAGACTAAAGAAAGTAGACATCCAAGCTTTTTTACCTTTTGTTTTCTTGTTATCAGCGATAAGTGCTGTCCAACACCACTCCTATTTCATGCAACAAGCCCTCTTCTACTTCCAACAAGTAAGGGTACATCAAGCTTTCCTGTTGCTTCAAAGCTCTGATCTCCTGCTTGGCTACTGCTTGAAGCCTACGTTTTTTAAAGGTTCACATGATTAGGTCAGGACCACATAGATAAACTCTGTACATTAAGATCAATGAATACGAAGCCTTTGTTATTTTTCAAAATCCCTCAAAGAGTGGATTCAATATTTAAGTCATTGATTGCAAAAACTTATGAACCCCGGTGACTGAGAATGAGAGGATCATCATAAAGTACTGTTCACCACATGCTAAAGATGTTAAGGATAAGACTGGAGAAATTAAAAGCAGCCAGAAAGGGAATCTTCAAAATAATGACTTAACTTGTAATGCTATGCTCTGTAAAATAATTATATATATATATATATATATATATATATATATATATACACACACACACATATCTCCTAGAAATTAACTAGAATAAAGTTAGTTTCAATTAAATTGACACTGACTTACTTGATGGTTAGACATAATTTACAAAAGCATTAAAAGGTATTTTTTTTAGCAAAAATGTAATCATAAATGAGAGCTCAAAAATTCACAAAGGAAAGAAACTAAATGGATAAATCTGAATGAATTTTGAACAAGCAATAATAAAAATATCCTGTCCACTTGCATACATCACTATGGTTTGGATATGGTCTGTGTGCTTAAGCAAAAATTTAATATTTGCAAGGTTAGAACTCAGTGTGGCAATGATGGTAGGTGGTAGAAACTTTTGAAGAAGCAGACCCAGGAGGCGATTATATCATTGTATGCATTGCCTTTGGAAAAGTTTAACATCATTCCCCTGGGTCCCCAGTTAAGTTTCCATGAGAGAGTTTGTTCTTAAAGAATATGATTAGAAGACCGCCTTCCGGGGACCTGCGCGACTGGTGTGGACCCCAGTAAGAGAAACATGCCCCCTCCCCCACCATATGCCTACTGGCGCATGGGCTAAGAATCAAGGACAAAACTCTGCCCACCTCCCCACCCCTCATGTAAAGCAACCTGCTCATTTGGATGTCTGGCTAAATTGATAGCAACTAAGGTACATAAAACAACTAAATGCTAGTACTGTTTTGTTCATTTTGCAGGCCTGGGACTGGTGACCTGAGCATCTCTTTCAAAGATGACAATACGCAATGTAGCAAAAATGGGGGATGCTCTTCTGTCTTGTCTTCAAGGCCCAATATTGTGCTCATTGTTTTGCTTTATTCTGATTAATTTTTGGGGCCTTATTTTATGCTCTGCTTTTATTGGTTTTATTGTGGTTTTTTTTTTGTTTGTTTGTTTGATTTTACTATACCTGTTGGAGTGGTCAACTATTCTGAAAATAACAAGATACACTATAGTAGCTATTGTTTTCATAGTATCTTTCTTTGAGGTTCTGTACCAGTTCTACTGCTTTGTTTTGATTGACTTTGTTCTGTTATGTTTTGTTGGATTTTACTATCTTTAAAACTAAAAAAACAAAAAAAATTAAAAATTAAAAAAAAAGAACATGATTAGCCTCTAACTTCTTTGACCTCCTATCTTCCTCCTATCTTGAGTGGGTTCCTATCATGATGTCCTCTGCTCTGTGGTGATACAGGCAAGGAGGGTCTTATCAGAGACGAACACATGAGATCATCTAATCTTGGATTTTCAAGCTATAAAACTGTGAGCTAAATAAGTTTCTTTTCACTACAAATTACCCAGGCCCAGATATTTCAGTATAGTGATGGAAAATACACAGAGACCATCACAGATTGAAGCACGAAAATAATATCAAGTAGTACCAAAAGATATCAATTGACAAAGTGCTTCAGTTTTCCTGGCATTATCAGAAAAGAGAGTAAAACACCAATTAAAATTAAGTTTTGATAATTCATCAATGCATACTCTAATTTCAAAGATAGCCATTTAAATATTTTAATGAGTACATACCATGCAAACAATGGGAAAATATACAATTTTAAAAATCAATATCAAAGAAGGAAACAAAGGAGAACTACTTTAGAGAAAAGTCAAAAGAAAGCAAATAATTAAGATATTGGATTTAAATGCAGACACCTCTGGATCATACTGCATGGAAATTTGTTAAAGGGACTGTAAAAGATAAATTTTATTGCAATAAATGATACTTTCCAAAATTTGAAACTAAAAAAAAAAAAGATATGGGAAAAAGTGTACCACGCAACATGAATAAAATTTCACCACTAGAGTAACTGTGTTAATGTCAGACAAAGTAGAGTTCAATGAATAAAAAGGACATATCACTATGATAAAATAATCAAAGCTACCAGGAAAAGTAAAAACTGTAAATCAGCATTTGCCTAAAATCACAGCCTGAAATTAGTTAAATTACAAAAAGAAATTGCCAAATTCATATTACTAAGGGAAATAATATATCTCTTTCAGACTGGAAGTGGTGGCACATGTCTGCAATCCCAGCTCTCAGAAGGCTGAGATTGGATACTCATCACGAGTTCAAGGCCAGTTTCAGCTCCATAGTGAGTTCAAGGCCAGACTGAACTGCATAGCAAGGCTCTTTCTCAAAAAAAACAGAACACAACCAAAGGTATATATATCTTTCAGGAGTTGAGAAAACAACTAAGAAAGGAAGCAAAAATAGGATAAACAATATATCTAGTCTGGCAGTATGTTTAAAAAGGAAAAATTATAGTGTCTTTAATAAGGTAATTTGCTGTATTAACAAAATAAAAAGAAAAACATCATATGTTTATCTCAGTGGATTAATACAAATTGGTACGATATAAATTAATTAACGACTAATAATTCTTACAGCACTAAAATTTTAACAGTGTTCCTTCAGATCAAGACAAATGTACCCACTACCACACTTTATATTCGGCCTAATACTGGAGGCATGTGACAATTCGCTAAAGTTAGCAAAGAACTCTATGCTATATGAATTGGAAAAAATGAAATAAAACTGTCATTATTTAATGATTGCGTGCATAAAATTTCAAGAAGTATATTCAGATATATTGTTAAAATTAATAAGTGAATTCAATAAATTTTTCAGACTTAAGACTCATGTATAAAATCAATTACAACTCCCTGAAGCATGAACATGTGTAAGGAATGAAATTGGTTTGTTTCAGCACCACTACCCCTGGGTATACATCCAATGGAAATGAAATAAGTGTGATGAAGTAATGTTTGCACTTCCAAGTTCACAGTAGCACTATGTGCTGTACCCAAAAGGACTCAACTGTGTCCCTCAGTGGATAAGTAAAATATGTATCTATCCAGCCTTTATAAAGAAAAAAACCCTACAATTTGTGAAAGCATGCATGAACTGGGAGGGCCTAATGTAAAGTGAAATATACCAGGTCCAGAAGGCATGATCTCACATATATTAAGAAATTTAAAAATTTTGAAATCACAGAAGTAAAAAGTAGAAGGTTAGATACCAATGCCTGGAGTATAGTTTGGGAAATGATTAAAAGATGACAGAAGTTCAGTTAGATAATTGGAATAAGTTCAATGACTATATTGCACAGCATAGTAATTATAGTTAATAACAATGTGCTAGATTTTTGAAAATTGCTAAGTATTTTTGTTCTTACCACAGAAGTTTATCAGTATATGAGGTAATGCATATGCTAAGTTAATATTGCCATTCTACAATGTGTGCATATCTCAAAGAACATGTTTAAATTATGATCATTCATAATTACTTGAATTAATGATTTATAAATAAAAAATAACAGATTCATGGAATAATATTAAAAGCGTTAGCATATTAAAAGTCAGTTCTCAAAAGGATACTATCCTAAACATAAAGACAAAGGAAAAGAGAAAGGTTTCTCTAGGGAACCTGACCCATACCAATAAATCCTCACTAAAATTTCGTGTAAGATTTGTATGTTGATATACACACCACACTGTAGCACTAAGGGAGATTCCTACTCAGTCAATCTATGGAGCTAGTAAGACTTCTCTATGTCTAAGTTTCAAATGGTAATTTCACCACACAATGAATATTGAGAATCAGTGAATTATGATTCATTTCTAGCTGTATATATTTTGTGTAGCAAAGTAGAAAATAATACTTCAGACATGGTAATAAATTATTCATGTTAAGAATTAGAATATTTGGAAGTGACTCTTGCATACATTATGTTAAATGAATTTTTATCACCTTTAGTAACTTATATGAAGTGAATTCTGCCTCAGGTTAGTTTTTATTTTTTTTAAGTAAAATATTTACCAAAAAATGCTTATTATCATAGCCATGAAAAATAGAAAAAAATAGGAGTAAATCTAAGTAATTTTATATAAAACATCTAAAATGAAATTTTAAAATGTAGTGGCCCAGCATAGTGGCACACTCCTATAATCCCAGCACTTTGGGATTCTGAGGCAGGAGCACCACCGTGAGTTTGAGGCCAATTTGAGCTACAAAGTGAGTTCAAGGTCAGCCTGAACTGCATAGTGAAACCCTGTCTCAAAAAAAAATGGATTGAGAGATATTAAGTCAGTATTTATCAATAGCATAATACATACTATTCATACTTTATGCAATTCAGTATTAAGATAAAAGGTATCTGTTCTCTCCCATACACTATATATTCAATGCAATCACAATTAAAATTTCTAAAATAAAATCCAGGGACTAGAAGCGGAGGCACATACCTATAGTTGCAACATTGGAAGGTTGAGGCATTAGGATAGTCATGAGTTTGAGGCCAATCTAGATTGCATAGTGTGTTCAAGGCCAGCCTAAAGTATGTAATAAGACTGTGTCTCACAAAAGCAAGTGAACAAAAGTCTAGAAAAGCCAAGACATTCTTGAAAACATGAAAACAATGTGATAAAGTAGTATCTGTTAGGTAACACAACTTACAAGAAAAGTTCAATAATTAGACAGCATGTTTATGCTGAAAGTTGTCTTAGTTACTTTTTACTCATTGCTGAGACAGAATATCTGATGCCCAAAATTAGGGAAGGAAAGGTTTATTTCTTACAGTTCTTGGGGGTTTCAGTCCATAATCAGCTGGTTCCAAGGCAGGGTGGCATGACACTGGGACAACACTTCAAGGCAGCAGTTGAGCAAAAGCAGCCAGAAAAAAGGGAGCATAAGAGCAAGCCACTTCTCCACCCTTATAACACAGGACAACCCCCACCCCCAGGGTGGGTGTAGCATTCACAAATCTCTTTGCCTTCCTTTGCACAGGATGAGGATATTTACAAAGTAAGAACCCTGGATCCCTGCTGAGTTTTTCAGTTAAACTTCTGACCTTCTCAAATTGACACAATGAACAGGTAACTAAATGCTCGTGCTCTGCACTCCAGGATGTAGACCTGCAGAGTTGCTTAATTAAGCTTCTAGACTTCTCAAGTTGACACAATGTATAAACCATAGTAATCCACCCCTTGTCAACTTGGCAACCAGACACATTTCTTTAAATCAGTCTCCAGATATAAAGGCATGCTTATTCTTCACATTTTGCAACTTGAACATTATAACACATCATAACAATCCATAAGAACCAACATTAAATAGTCTATCAACATTATATTACATTACAAATATAACATTTTGTCCTTGTACTCCCAAAGACTCATGTACATCCTTTTATGAAAAAGGCATTTAGTCCATCTGCTAGAGTTGCCACAGTCCTAACAGTTTCAGCATTGCTGAAAAGTCCAAGTGCCAAATCTCCTCTGAAATCTATACCAACTCTTAACTGTAACCCCCTGTACAAATGAAAATGAGGTTAAACACTTCCAACATATAAAGGTGCAAGATAAATATTACTATTCCAAAAGATACAAACAGGGGAATACAAAGCATTGGAACCAAAGCAAGTCGGAACTCCAGCAGGACAAACATAAGTCCTGGAGTTCTATGCTTGCCATCTGAATCAATCTGGCTGCAAGCTCCAAAAGGCTTGTGTGGTTCCACCCCCTTGGCACTTCTGGTGGTTACCAATCCCACAGTTTCTCTCTTGGGCTGACTTTGCTTCCTTGTTGCAGGTTTCCTTAGATTATCCACGTTCCTGGCTTTTCCAAACTTCTGAGCTCTTCAATGCACTTTTGGCTATTCATTCACAGCTCACAGATTGCCCTCTCAGGGGCACACTACCTGGCCTCCCAGGCCTTCTGAAATCAGGTGGAAGCCTTTTTAACCTCAGAACTCTTGCACCACATGGATGATGTCAAGGTTTGCTACCAGCTGTAGCAGTAGCTGGCTCTCCTCTCTCTTGGTTGTAGGGATTGAGTGCCTGGATCACTGGGCACTCTGAACCTGATTCTGAGGAACAGATTCTCTATGCTGTCTCCATTCTGGAGCCTCCTGTGGCCTCCATTGCCACACTGGAACATGGTGTTCTGTGGCTTTCTCCTGTGGGCAAGCTCTTTCAGCTTTGAAGGCCTGAGGCTGCAAAATGTGGAAGCCTGCTGTTTCCTGGGATGCCCCAAGGCCATCTTTTTTATTTCTCTGTTCCTTCTCAGCAATTGAGATTTCAACTGTATCTTTACATCCACAGATTCCTGGTCAAACTCACAAGGTTTTAAATCACGATGCTGGGCTCTTTGCTCTTGATTAGCAACATAAATCTGGCTAAAAGCCCTCAACAAGAGCCAGGCCACCACTTCAACGTTTGCCTTCCCTGAAATTGCCTTTGCTAGACTAATCAGTCCTCCTTACTTAATCTCAGTCTCAGGCAAAGTCTCTGGACATGAGCAAAATGCAGACAAACTTTCTGCCAAGCCATAGCACACATCTTGTGGAGTCCAACAACTAATGCAACCCTTCTTCCCAGCAGAAAACTCCTGAGCCTGGTCTTTACTGGCAGGCTTTCTATCAGCCTTCTGGTCTCCTGAGCTTTGACCAGAATCTCCCATACAGAACAACCTAAGCTGTTCCAGCACCACTCTTTCAGGTGACATCTCCAAACCTTTCCAAACTCTTCCCACAAGCCATTTTTAAAGGCTCTTGAACCACATGGTCAGGCTTAGTCACAGCAATGACCCCACTCCTGGTACCAAATTCTGTCTTAGCCACTTTTCACTTGTTGCTAAAACAGAATACCTGACACCCAAAATTAGGGAAGGAAAGGTTTATTTCTTACAATTCTCTGGAGTTTCAATCCATAATCAACTGGTTCCAAGGCAGGGTGGCATGTCACTGGGAAAACACTTCAAGGCAACAGCCAGAACAAAAGCAGCCAGAGTAAAAGGGGGCATAAGAGTAAGCCTCTTCTCCTCCCTTATATTATACACAGGACACCCTCCCCCTCCAGGGTGGGTGTAGCATTCACAAATCTCCTTGCCTTCCTTTGCACAGGATGAGAATATTTATAAAGAACACTGGCTCCCTGTTTAGTCTTCCAGTTGAACTTCTGACCTTCTCAACTTGACACAATGAACAGGTAACTGCTTGTATTCTACACTCCAGGATGTAGACCAATGGAGTTACTTAATTAAGCTTCTAGACTTCTCAAATTGACACAATGTATAAACTGTAACAAAAGTACAGAATAATATTTAATTGAAATGAAAAAATAAGCCTCCAAATATGCTCATGTATATCTCAAGCCTTGGTTCACAAAAAGGATGCTATTACAGGGCAATGAGGAAAATAAACAGTATTAGAGCACTGGAAGATACACATAGGAGAAATTAAAACTTGACCTTACATTACACTAGGTCTGAAGAAAATTGTTTCCAGAGACAAAACAATGAATTTACTTTAACATTATATAGGATTAAATTAATATTATATAGGATAAACTTAATGACCTTGACACAGGTAAAAACTTATTTATTAATTACACCAAGTACTAACCACATACATATCAAAAATGCTTCTAAATTCAACAAGGTGGAATTTCTGTGTCTCCAAAGATACTTTAGGAAAATGAAATTCAAATCATAATGTGGAAAATTACATTTGAAATACACATTAAGAATTTGTAAACTAATAAAAGAAATTAAAGACTTATGAAGAGAAAGATACTGGCAAGAAATTTAAACAAGTATAAAAGAGTATATCCACATGGCCAATAAAGACAAGTAAAGGTACCAAATCTCCTTAGTAACCAAGAAATGTAAAACTTAATAATCATTGTAAAATCGCTAGAACCCAACAAAAATATATGTGATTATTCAAGAATGATACATAGATTTAGTGACTAGATAGCATCTCAAAAAATCAGACACACACACACACAAAATCAAACACATTGCTGACTAAATTGAGCATGACAAAAGGGAAGGGAATGTGTAGGACCATCCCTGTGAACCTTCTCAGTGAATAGAAACCATGTAACCCTCCCTTAAATATTTCTGATTAGCATATTTATTACAAAAGGCTGTCAATGCC
Organism: Dasyprocta punctata; assembly: GCA_004363535.1. NCBI lineage: Eukaryota > Metazoa > Chordata > Mammalia > Rodentia > Dasyproctidae > Dasyprocta > Dasyprocta punctata. The sequence goes on from RJWM01013735.1 coordinate 13,282, forward strand.
ACTCTGATTGGTAGCCTTACAAATGGAATTCCGAATACAGAAATAAAATGCACAGAAGGAAGATCATGCAGAGTCACCCAGAGAGAAGACAGTCAGGTGACTGACTAGTGTGATGCTTCTGAAAGTCAAAGAATAGAAAGTTGCAGGCAAACACCAAACTCTGACAATCATGGAAGAATTATTGCTTAGAGATATCAGGGAGAGTTACAGTTTTCCTTAACACCTTGTCCTTGACAAGGTACCAAACTCTAAGTCAATAAATTTTTACCACCTAGTCTTAATAACCTGTTACAGAGCCATAATAAAGTAATGCTTATGAAGTTGAATTAATTACACAAGTAGTAGATAGAGTTTTAGATGTCAGATTAAATGAAACTAACTAACGTGGGGCCTCACCTAAGATTCAGGATTAACATGGTAGGAAGCAGTATTAATAATCCACTTATTTAGTTTATTCCTGACCCCATTTTTGGTCTTATAGGTAGTAAGGGTGAAATGCAAACATCCATTTTCATGTTATGAAAGGACTGATGATAAAGAAGGTGACAATTTTTGTGTAGATCATGAAATGAATTGCTTAACTACACCCTTAGCATTCTTATCAGTAGAGCCCACAGAAAGATCTCTTTGATAAATTAATATTAGGAGAAATCATGAAGAAACCTTAATGAGTACTATAGTAGCTTTAATGATAAGAGTTGACTATCAGAGTTTTTCTTATCTTACTGGAAGTAATGAGACTCAAGGATAAAAACTGAGGTACAATTATCAAAACAAACCATATAGAAGGAATGGTAAACAAACTATTTTGATTTGGGGTTTTGGGGGCTGAAAACTTCACTCTGAAGCTCCTAGAAAGAAGTTTTCAAAGATAGTCTAGAAAGTGACAATGAATGAGCTAAAAAAGATGAATATACCTGTTGGGAGTAACAGCTAGTAAAAAGGGAGAAAATGAGGAAATTAGCAACAGGAAAATAGCACAGTGACAGGAATAAGTTAAAACTTTTCAGTAATAACTCTTAAAGTGAAGGGTCTCAATTCTCTAGTCAAAAGACAGAAACTGCCAGAATGGATTAAGAAAGATAATCCAACAATACAAACTATATAAAAAAATATTTAATTCAAAATGACGCTCACAAGTTAAAAATCAAAGAACGAAATATTCCATGTAATGGAAACCTGGAAAACCGAAAAAGGTAGGAGTTGTGAACTTAATTTCAAACAAAGTGGATTTCAAGCTGAAACTAATCCAAATAAACAAAGAAGGTCACTGCATATTGGTTAAGGGAATAATTCAACAGGAAGAGATACCAATGAACACATACACACCAAATGCTATCACATTCAACTTCATGAAACAATATTGGACATGGAAACTCAGATATACATTAGTGCAATTGTAGTGAAGGACCTTAATACCTGATTTTCAAAAATGGACAGATCAACTAGATTAAAAAAATCAACAAAGAAATATCAGAGGTGAACCAAAACTTTGAACAAATGGACTTAATAGATATCTGTAGGTTGTTCCACTCAACAACAACAGAATACATATTCTTCTTAGAAGCACATGGGAGTTTCTCTAAAATAGACCATATACTCAAGTAAGCATAAAATAACTGAAATTATCCCAGGCACGTTATGGCACACTGAAACTATGTATCAATGGCAAAAGACACCACAGACACTATACAAATGCATGAAAATTAGAAAATATACTCCTGAATAATCAATAGGTCACAGATGAAATTAGAAAAGAAATTAGACCATTTCTACACTCAAGCAATAATGCCCCATACTGGATGTTATGGAACACAGTGAAAGTAGTCCTAAAAGGGAAGCACATAGCAGTGAATTCTCACATCACAAAAACAAAATAAGCTCAAATAGGTTACTTAACGTGGCACCTCAAGATTCTAGAAAAACAAGAAGAATGCAAACCCAAAACTAATAAGAAAGAAATTACAAAGGTAAAGGCAGAAATTAATGAAATTGAGACTAAAAACATACAAATAATCAACGAATTGAAGAATTGGTTCTTTGAACGATTGAAGAAGATAGATGAACTCCTAGTCAATCTTACCAAAATAAGGCAAAATAGCGCAACCGAAATCTATACAACTAGAAGTAAAAAAATGGTGACATTGCAATGGATTTTGCTGAATTTCAGGTTACTGGTAACTATTTTGAGAAGCTGTACTTTAATAAAATGGAAAATTCAGAGTAAATGAAAAAAATTCTAGATACATACACACTACCAAAGCTGAACCAAGATATAAAATTTCTGATTTTGTATCAGTAAGTGAAATTTAAGAGTACTACACACTACCAACTAAGAATAACCCAGGTACTGAAAGATTCACTGTCAAATTCTGTAGGAAACTGAGAGAATATCTAACAGGAGTACACCTCAGCTCTTTAATGAAATTGAAAGGGAAGCAGTACTCTCAAAATCATTCCTGGAAGCAAGCATTCCTGACTCCAAAACCAAAAAAAGGATTCAAACAACAGGTTAAGCTCTTTAATGAACACAGATGAAAAAATTCTCAATATGATACTGGAAGCAGAATGCAGCAAATCATCAAAAAGATCATATACCATGACCAAGTAGGATTCATTCCAGGGATGCAGGGATGGTTCAACATATGGAAGTCAATAAATGTAACACATCACAAGCAGAAGCAAAGACAAAAATCACATGATCATCTCAATAGATACAGTAAAAGCCTTTAACAAAATCCAACATATATGTATGATAAAACCCTAAAAAATAACAGAAACTCTTTATTTCACTCTGATAAAAACCACGTATGACAAACCAACAACCGACACTATACTAAATAGAGAGAAGCTAAAAGCTTTCCCTCTAAAATCAGAAACAAGACAAGAATGTCCACTATCACAACTTCTGTTACACAATGGAGTACTACTCCACCATAAGAAAGGATAAAGTTGAATCATTTACTGGAAAATGGATGCACCTTGAGACCATATATTAAATGAAGTAACTCAGGCACACAAGCTTACACTTACGTGATTTCTTTTATTAAAAAAGGAGAGAGACAGACAGAGAGACAGAAAGAAAGAGAAGAGAGAGACAGAGAGAATATAAAAGAGAGAGAGAGGCAAAGATAAAGACAGAGACAGAGAGAGAAAGGGACAGAGATTGAGTATAATTGTACTACAGGATAATGTAACTAAAAGAAAGAGAGAGAGGAGTATGTGTATGAGAGAGAGAGACAGAGAGATAGATAGTAATCCTAATCTAAGACAGTGTATCTAAAAGTATACTTTGACTTAGTATATTGTCTTACATGTTTTAGATGTTCTTTAGCCTATCATTCTGGTTTTCAATTTGTATAGAAGTTATTAAGTTTATAAGGTCTTATAAGATAATCAATCTGATTTTGCAAAAATGAAAAGTGGTGGGGGGAAAGCAAAAACAAAAAGAATTGAAATGCATTATGTACACGTACCAATTCCCTACAGTGAATGTAATCACTATATACTGAAAGCATGTACTAACAAAGGTCAAAAAGCAAAAGAGATGGGGTAGCTGGTATATTAAGACACATGCGTGTATACATAATGAATCAGCCTGGTATCTAGCAGCTTAAAATAACATATATTCAATAACTTCTAAAAGTCAAGTATTGGGGAGTCACTTCTCTCATAGCCCTGGTTTCTGGGTCTCTTGGGAATCTGCAGTTAATATATAAGTGAATGCGTAATATATAAGACAATCCATTCAACATAAGGCTTGACCAGGACTGGAAAACCCACTTTAAAGATGACTCACTCTGCATGGCAGGGGATCTCAGTTCCTTGCCTCATGGATCTCTCTATAGGATGCCTCAGTTTCTTGATGACAGGACACAAATATTCCCTCTAAACAAGTGAGCCAAAGAATGCCCTTTAGAACCTATTCTTAGGATTTATGGAGTGTCATTTCTGCCACATTTTTTTTCATTAGAAGATGAGTCACCAAATACAGCTTGCAAAAAAGAGGAGCATCAGGTTTCACCAATTGTTAGGAGTGCATCCGTGTATCTTTAGGAGACAGATACCTGACATGCCTAACTCATGGGAGTGGAGTTTCACAGGATTTTGCTGAGTTATTTTTATCTACATTTAATCACAGTGTTAAAGCTTTCAAAGTAATGAGAGGTTACAATATTTTTAATAAGGTCTCTGAGACACAAACCAGAATGTTTTGAGATAATAGTTTTTCCTTGAGTGTTTTCCATTTAGTATAGACTCTCCACTAGAGAAAAAAGTAAAGTTGAGAATGCTGGATGAAGATGCCGGTTGTAAAGTACTGATAATACAGAGAACTCCAAATTTTATTATTGATTCCAGTTCAAAGTGCCTGCAAAAGAGGTCTGGTGACATAAAAAAATGAGTTACCCATTGGACTTTACATTTTTAGATTTAAGGCATAGTAGCTGTGTATTTGTGGGACCTGGGCCATGTAGTTCTTCACAGTTTAGAGTAGAAATTTCATTCAAACAAATCATCATGGATACCAAAAGACAGACTATTAGACTCTGCTATATATGTTTTGATTTTCTTTCCAGATCTATATATCATCTTGTTTCATCTTGCTTGGGGTTGAGAAGACCCAACTTTGGAGACTGCAACAACAAACTACCTTTTTTCTTTATCCCTGTTAGTTTAAACCACTGGTAAATACCCATAAAAAATCAGAATGTAGCAAGAAAGTGAAGTTTGATCACTCTCTTCCCTTGAGTAGGTAGTGACTGATTATCTCTATCAAAAGCCATATCTACTATAAATATCATTTTCTTCCTAGATAATGAGGTTCACTACTCCCGGTCAATGATTAATTCTATCAGGGAATGTTGAATTTGAAATATGACTACATCAAAACATATGGTTTTGAATCTCAGGTGTACCATAAGACCAGTTGTAAAAAATATGAGTGCCATTAGCTTAATTACAATAATTAAAACCATGATGAATGATGGAAAGTACTCATAGCAAGTGTACACAATGAGCAGAGAAGCTTGATAACTGAAACATGGGGAAAGTGTGCTTTTTAAGGAGTAGTCCCTGGAAGCAGAAATCCCTGAAAAAAAGATTTAGCAAACATAGTTATAGTGAAATAACCAATATCAAAATAGAATCAATCTCAAAATAGATGAAAAAAAGATCATTTCTAAAATGAAAGAAACTGTCAAGTTGGTAAATAATGAGATTTTAAGTGCAATAAGTACTTGAAGAAATTCAGTGGATTTAGAAGTAATGAATAACTAGCGAATTGGTAAGAACAAGTTCAGGAATGTTTATTTCATGAATCTTGTATATTTAAGGAAAGAGAAAAAAATCAAAACTAAAGAATTAATGTAGAAATATTTATGTGGATAGAAGGGAGAATAAAATACAGAGGTTTTAAATAAATATATTTAGAAGATTGATAGGAAGGATAAATAGAGGAGAAAATTTCTGAAGTACAAAATACAGAGCTACCAATTCTCCTTTTAACCTCTACTTGAAAAAGCATACATTTTAGAATCTCTGGTTCTCTGAACCATTGTGCATGTAGCAGTGAACAAGTGGTTCTTTGTATGATCTTGGTTTATATTTTGTCTTTCAACACCCTTCCTAACTTTTTGCTATTCCTTTAACATCTAAGCCATCAAGCTTGCTTAATGGTCCTATGGTAGATCCATTTAGTAATGTATTTGGTAACCCTAAATTTTTGGCAGAGTAATTTTAAAATTCCATTCTAAACCAGAAAAGGCAACAGAAGAGATTCTCTCATAAATTGTTTCCTTTTATCACATGATCTCTAAAGTGATAGCAATATGCCGATCATTCATTAGAATCAAAAAACAAACATCCATAGCGGTAAAGAATGGAATTATCCTGAAACTTGTTAAAACAGTAAAATCACTTTATTCAAGAGTAATACGAAATGAATCAACATCACTGTGATAGGGAAGAAAAACTGAGTTCAATTCAAAATATTCAAAGACCGATAAAGATTTAAACACAGAGCCCAGCAAGGGAAACAGAGGATAGAAAATTATTAGGATAAGTTACTAAGGGTAAGAAGGTTTTTATTAGCCTCACTTGACAGGATTTAGCTGAAGGCAAGCCAAGACAATCTGAAATCAGAGGCAGATAGCTCTTGCCAGACTGAACTCAAAGTACTGTGTTGTTTGCTAAAGATGAACCAAGGGTAAGGCCTAGTTAAAACAAGGGCTTAGGGGAGCCTGATGCATTGCGACCACAGAAAGAATTTGTCAGCAGTAATGGAATGATAAACTAGTTGCAATTTATTGAATCTGTTCAAAAGCATATTGACTAATGAAAACCAGATTTTTTCTGCTATTGAATATTTTATGACTGAGTAATGTAAGGTTATCTTATCATATTAAAAAACTATAGGACTATGTGGAAGCAGTTTAGCTTTCTACAAGGAACAAAGACTTAAAATAACACAGAATTCAGAAAAGAATGTAATAATATTATTATTTGCTAGATTAAACAGAATTATGTGAAAAATAATTAAGAACTATATTGTCTCCCAGAATAAATTTCTTCTTACATACAAGCTACAAATATAAATCATTTGCACATGATCCTGTTCAGGAAAATATTTAGTCAAGCTATGACTTTTGTTTCCTACTGTTTATTATCATACACAATGAAATAGAAGTAAGCTAAGTGAATCACAAAGGAAATAAATGCAAAACTCTAGTCAATTTAAAAGTATTTTTCTGGTCTCTTCGGATGCTATTCCTCCCCAAAATGTTGCATGGTGGTATGGAACATGCAAATAGGTTGTTTAAATAATTTCATATTGACTATGCATATCTCACTGCATAAAATCAGTGAGAAAGAAGGTTTCCCAACAAAAGTAGAAATAAAACAAAATAGTTACTATTTTTCTCTTTGTCGTACTTATGAGAAAATGCAACTTTTAAAGCTATATATTTTAATTGATGCATAAAAACTACAATTTTAGGGTTATCATGTGATGAATTAAAATATAACACAAACACATCTAATAACCTATTTACTTGATTGTCAAATGTCATAAGGACAAAAATGAATTTGATTTTTTGAAACTTTCTAACATAGAGGCTTTGCAATTTTTCTCAAACATTTTTGTATGATTTTTGTTAATTACTTTCAAATGGGAAGATAATAAGAACTAAATTAGCCTTTCTAACTCTAATTAAGGAAGTAATTATTCATTAAAGTCAGATTAGCTATGACATCGATGAGTTCTTTTCTACTTACACATATATTCAATCAACATGTACTTTATTGCAAGCAAAACAGTTAGTAAACAATATGGAGAGAACTTCACAAAAATCTGTCAACTTTTTATATTTTCCAATTTAAAGAAAAATTACCTCTGGTTTCATTTCTTTTCAACATGGAAATTTCTTTGCATTTCACAGAATTAAATCAGATGGTTGGTGAAAGGAATTTACCACCATGTTTAGTGCATTTAATAGAACTCTCTCAATTTATAAATGGTAATTTTCTGAAGTGTTTCTGCTCCAAACACTTATGTAAATCAGCCCTGACCCCGAGGCTTAATATTTGAAAAAAGTTAAACCAGACTTATAGAACACCAAACTGTGAGAGATAAAGATCATAATGTTAAGCAATAGAACCAATCTATACTCATGCCTTCAACAAGAATTAACTACACTGACTCATATTCTGGTCATGATTATGTATAAACGTAGTTAGAGAAGGTTGCAGACTGAGATTGAATTAAAATACCGTAAATTCATCTGAATAACTAGTCAAAAATCTCCCTAACCTTTATTGTCAGTGCTTTATGGTGTAAATTGATAATTTGTGTAGATAACTGCTTTAGCCAGTCCCACAGAACTGGCCTTTTCTCTCTGTTGTTAACTACTGACTTTTTCACCCTTCATGTTTCCTCGTAGTGAGTCCCCTTTGGAATTAGTATTTATTGCTTCTATGGTTTGCTAGTGTTCTGATGAAAGTTAGATATTTTGCATCTTCATGTTATTGCTGCGTGTAGAATTAGAGGATAAGGAATTGATTGGGTTAGAGTGTATCCTGCAAGGACTTTTTATTTTCTTTGAGAATGAAATGTGAGAAAGATATTAATAATGAAAGAGATTGTCCATTTCATACTTGAAGATGATACTGTGACCAGTATTACCACTCTAGGTTTTTTATGTGACTGAAAATGCAGAGTCTTTTGTAGTAGGTTTTTCTATGCAGTTCAAATATTAAAGGAAGTCTTTTGGTCTGCAGCTGCTGATACAATTCACTAAGCCTGATGCAGTTAGAATTGTTTCCATTTACATTTTCAAAATTTACTTTTGGACATAGACTGGATTTTGGAATGGGCATAAATTAGTGTACACATGCTAGTATTATAAAATGAGAAACTTCTGGTAAATAACCAGATCTGACCCAAACTAAATTACGATAAATATAGTATCACGACACTGAGAATCCACAAATAATTGTATTATTAAAAGTTTACAAAATGAATATAGTGATGAAGATAATCCAGATTAAATATTAAAAGTCGATGACTTGTTTTTTTTCATGTTGATGCTGGAAAGATAAAAGGTGATTGAGATTGATCTATTTGCCATGATGATTGACATTAACATTGTAGGCCAGGAAATATTGTAACTGGCCAATTTGGAATGACAACTCCATCAGAGCACATAGAATTGAAAATATCGAAATCAGGACGAATTGGCACAGAAAGAAAATGGAAGGAATAGTCTGTGGGTTATTGGTCATATTATTGTACTACTGCTATGGATAAGTTTGAATAATGTGGTCAAGTATTTAGGATTTCTTTTTGGATTATTTTCAAAGGGCCCCAAGAAACAGAGCTATCATTGAGCCTAATCCAAGCAAAACTATTACATAGGAAATAGAAGCACTACTCTGCATGGGGAAGGGAAGTGAGCACCAGAAGACCCTTGCTGGGGAGCATGCCACTGAAGAAGAGGCGGACAGGGAGGACATTAGCAGTGATGTGATAAAATCCATTATGGAAAAGTGGAATAGCCAGGAATTTAGTTCAGCAGCTTAAGTGCCTGCCTAGCAGGTGTGAGATTGTGAGTTTGATCCTCAGTACAAAAAAAAAAAAAGAAGAAGAAGAAAGAAAGAACAGTAGAATGAGTGCTGGGATTTCTTTGATAAATTTGACTGTAACGAACAGAGCATTGAATTTCATGAATCATATTGTCTTTCATTTCCAGAGGGTTACGCAGTGCAGGGAAAAAAAAGTGGTATTGGACAGATTTTTCATCAAAATGTATTGAAGCAAAGAGACAAAGAATAGAGGAAACCCTTGAAGGAGATCTAGGAAATTTCCCCAATGTCATTACACAAGGAATCTCTCCCTCCAAACAATGACTTCCTCCCCACTCACCTTCCTGACCTCCATGCTAGAAGTCACCTCAGGAGAGGCTAGTGTTCTCTTGTTTCCTACTATAATGTAATCTACTTTGTTTCATATTTATGTGACTAAAAGATACATATGATTTAGAACAGATTAACCATATTTACATTGAACCTTATGGGGAAATTTGATGTGGGTTAAAAGCAATTCTGTTTGTGACCAGAATCATGGTACGAATTAAGTTCATGAAATGTGGTAGCTCTGAAGTAAGCATGTAGCAGGGGAAGATACTGGGAATTGAACGTAGGGCCTTTACAAGGAGATACTTACCCACTCCTTTTTTTATTTTTTATTGTGAGACAGGGTCTTGTTAGGTCACTAATTTGCCCAGTCTTGGGCTTGGACTTGTTATCTTCCTGCCTTATCCTTCCAGAGTAGATAAAGATCTTTGTAGTTTGATGTTTCCCATTTGAAATTAGGAAATTCCACACAAAAAGCTTGTCACTGGAATCATGGAAGTAGTACTTTTTAAAAATCTTTCCATTATAACCCATTCATTTTTTAGCAATCAGAGTTTGTGTAGTATTGTGTTACTAAATTAAAAAGATTTTTAAATAAATTTCATTAAATGTGAGTCTTTAATAAGCATTATGGTAAGAATAATAGCAATAAATAATTTTATTTATTGTTGAGTATTTGCCAGTAATTGTACTAAGGGTTTTAAATAATTGCCACAGTGACTCCTCACAGAAATAATATAAATTAGAGGTTTTCCAAAATGAGTATTATTGACATTTTGAACCAGATTCTTTTTAGTTGTATAAAATCAGGGAAGCTACCCAGTGGATTAAGACATCTAGCAAAATTCATGATCCCTATCTACTAGATGTCAATAAAATATCCTCCAAGTTTTGGTCACCAAAAATGTCTCAGACTTTACCAAATGTTCCAGCTAAAAATTACTGAATTCCATTTTCAGGGAAATTCTCTTTTGAAAAAAGACTTACTTCATCTTCCGTGCTGTGAGAACAGAGCATACCACTTTGCCAGCTGTGTCTAAAAATATGGAAGTCATGGTTAGGGAAACTTATTTTTCTACACTTTGCTCTGTAGTCCAAGAAGTTTAGGTGAGTATATGAAAGTAGGGAATTTGTTAGGTCTGGGTAGTGTGCACAAGAAAGCAATTTAAGATTAGAGGACAAAAGAAAAAGCTATAAACATAAGGGTACATGAGTAGATTGTTTATCAAAATGACAGCTGTGTTTAGAGATGAGCAAACTACCTAGATCTACAAATGTTTCAATGACTGTATAACCAAAATAGTAAATGTGTATGTAGGTTTGCAGTCCTGTTTTCCTGAACAGATATTTCTTGGTGCAACTAGTTAAGTTAAATGGATAAAGACAATCTCAGGTTTTAGTCTTACCAATTTAGTTATGTTTATGCAAATGTTTTTGTTTTACAGACTTTTATTTTAATCTTTATCTAGCCTGACCTCAAAGGTGAACTATCATCATTGGTAAAATAATTTCATTAATCTCTATTATTATTAAGTTCTCTCATCCCCCTCTCTCAATATGCATTGGGATGACTTCTATACAAGAATATCTTGAACAATGTGCCTGCTAGGGAATATTTATATCCTCCAAAAATTCAGATATTGAAGACTTTACCCCCAATATGAAAATATTGGAAGGTGAAATATTTATTAGGCTTGGGCATATGGGGATAGGTTGTAAAGGAGAGCATCTATAATTCTAAAGATGTATACTCACAAGTAAGCGAATCTGCCAGCACCTTGATCTTGGAATTCCAAACTATCAGAAACATGAAAAAATACATTTCTGTTATTTAAGTCATTCAGTTGATAGTATTTTGCTATAGCAATCTGAGCTATCTCTATAGTGCAGATTCTTGAAAAAAAAAAGATTAAAAATGCAGTTTTCTGTTCACTTTCAGTTAGCAGAATAACCTGCACAAATTAATCCAAGACAATATTCAATTCTCAACCTGATTTGCCTAAAAGGAAAAAAATATAGGTTTATAGACCTGATTGTCTATTTTTTGCTTTCATTTTTTGCTTTTTCAGACTCATAATAATATTCATGATGCCAGAAAATCTCCAGAAATTATATACACATTCTTTACCTAAGGGATAGTGTCTTTTACCCTGAAAGAACAATAGCATATTTAAGACTTTTCTCTTTTGAAGCATGACATTTCCAGTCTTATGTTTCAAGGACAAGGAAATTTATGATCTTAGTGGCATTGTCTATATCCCATACAAATCTTACATCAAATTCTTTCCAATTTTAAGCTTCTCGTAGGCATTAAAGGTCCTGAAGACAAAAGAAATTGGCACCAAATTCCCATTTGATGTCTGTGATTCTGTTCTAAGTCAAGATCAAAATTTTCTCTTTCTTAAATAAAGTGTTACTGTTTATTTTCCTGAAAAGGGAAGGGTGATGGGACAAACTAGACTCTAACTGAAAAAAACAAAATGACTTCAGCTTTAGTATACATGCTGCTGAAGCAAACACACGAAATGACTTCAGGAAACACACCAGTTTGAAAAGAAAACAAATTACTAACTTCCTGTATTGTTCAGTCTATGAGTGCTTGTGGAACAAATTTAATGCCATTTTAGGGTCACAGCCAACACCTGTACATCTAAAGCCAAAATATCTCCATGGGGTTATTGAACCCTATAATACAAGTTAGTTGCTACCAAAAACTTATATGTGTGCATGAGTGGTGAATTTTGAAATACAAAATGTACCAAGTCCATCAAATCAAAAGAATGTAAAATTGAGCTTAAGTAGAAGAATTTTTGGGGGGTAAGGTCTATACAGTGAAACAGCTTCTGCCTATGAGGCATAATAAAAATAAGGTGTGCTTTGATATTTTTTCAAAAAGTATTTGAGGAAATGACACGTTGCCATTAACCCCTCTCAAAACACTCCCTCTGGATTCAAATACACTTATCCCATCATGCATACCACTTTCTGAAGCAGTTCTGGAGATCCTCTTTTCTGAGTATCTTTGGTTGCACTGCACATGTTTCTTGATTTCCTGAATCAATTCAAATGTTTATCTTTCATGATCAGTTTGACTCTGGGCAAGAGGCAGAAGTCACAGGAGGCTAGATTTTGTGAGCAAGGTAGATGAACACGCATGGTCGTGTTTTATAAAACTGCTTTTCCTTGGATTCACAGCAATGTTCACCACGTACATATATTTTTATCACCCATCCTAAAGACATTCACAAACTAAAACTTTCAGAACTGATTCAGAAAGTAGCAAGGATGACGGGATCAGTGTGCTCAAAGCAAGGGGTGAGGGGAGAAAGTCAGGCATGGAGGCCCTCGCCTGTAATTCTAGCACTTGGAAAGCTGAGGCAGGAGAATCACCTAGAGTTTCAGGCCCGTTTGGGTTACATAGCGAGTTCAAGGCCAGTTTGAACTACATAACAAGTCTCTGTCTCAGAATAACAACAACAAAATATTAAAGCAAGGGGCAGTATTTTGAGAGGGATTAATGGCAATGTGCCTTTAATGCTAATGAACTCTTTAAACATTCACCATATTTTTGTAATTCCTTGTATATGCCAGTTTCTAGGGACCATTTCTAATACTTACTTCCATGAAATCACAGTTATAAAATCTATAATGTCTAAAACAATCAAGCATTGTTTCAGCGGGGATGATACTGTCTCTTTTCTGGTATGACATGATAGGCCTCAGAATAGTGGATGTGTATTTAGTTTACTGTAGGGTTTCCAGAGGAGAGGGGACCACATTGAAATAAATCCAATTTTCTCAAAAAATCATTTAGTAAAGTGGACTGGTATGAAAAGGAGCTAGAAAGGTTCTTTAAAAAATAGGTAATAATCCATTATTCAGGAGAATAATGTGCGTTAGCAGCAATCATAACAGAATCTGTAGTCCACAGTAGTAAATCAATGATGAGGTAAAAAAACAGCTATGAAGGCCAAGAATACCTGCATGGTTATTGAAACACTATAATCTGTTTTTCTATTCATCTTTATTTTAGGTCTATAGTTCTTTAACTTTTTCTATATTCCTCCCTTCCTCCCTTCCTTCCTTCCTCCCTTCCTTCCTTCCTCCCTTCCTTCCTTCTTTCCTTCTTTCCTTTCTTCCTCCCTCCCTTCCTTCCTGTAATAGTACTGCAATGAAAATTTCAGTTAGTACTTAATCAAGTATTTCTCAGGAATAGACTTCGTGTTTTAATTAATACTGTATTTTCACTTTCATCTTTATGGTTATTCCTTTGCACTTCCTATCAGTCCTGTCCACATCTCCATTGCTTTTCCTCTTGCTCCCACGCATTCTGGGTTCTGACTGAACTTGTGCCACTGTGCACAAGTTCGGTCTGAAGTTGGCACTGTAGAGTGAGCACACAGCAGCACCACTGGGACAGTGTCCAGCAGACATGTCAGCTACTCCCAAGATTTGTTCACACCTACAAATGTTCATAATGCAAGGTCCATTCAAGTATGTGAAAGGTTCGTTCATAAGTTGGGGGACTTACTGTAATAAAAGTGAGATATTTCCTAGCAAATCTGGGGAGAAATGTTAGGATTGTAGTTGGCAAATAAATTATCAAAAGATAAATGTTATAGCCAAAGGAGCCACGGTGGAGTCTTCTTGGTGTGATAACATTAAGTACCTCTTAAAACTCTATCTCCACATACGGTCACTTAGAAGGTTAAGGCTTCAACATATGGATGTTGGGGGGGTACAGTTAGTCTATACCATAGGGCATGAGCTTTACAAAATTATATAGTAATAATTGATTTAAAAATAAATTCATATCTTGTTGAGAAATATGCTAGGTAAGATGAGTCCTTTTCTATTATTCTTTCACCTACTGTTTTGACTTCCAGTTACCAGTTTGAGAGATTTTTTGATTCTGATTTCAGAGTATAGATCAAGCTTGAGATAATTTTTTAATAGTTTGATTTGAATTGATGAGTTTGATCTTCCAAACTGACCCGTTATGAGTATAATTGTTTGCCCACAAGGAATGTGGTATCCCACTGAAATATCACTTTGTGTGTATAAACACTTGGAAAATCTGAAAATGTGGTCTTCAGTCAAAAGTTTTTTATGGATTTTGCTTCCAGTGTACCCAAATAAATGATTAGCCATGTCTGGTTGCAGATCAAAAATATCTGTAATTCCTAGTAAGTGAGAAATTTTGCAATATTTCTATTTTAACTAGAGTTTCAAAAACAATAACATTGAAGAAAATGCTCATTTATGTACATAGGCCAGTCTAATAATTAAAATGTCTAATAGGATCATTTTTATTAGCTCCTGATAAATTTATTAGAACTATTCTTATCTTTTACACTAACACTTTTCCATATTGATTCACATGAAAAATTAAGGAGAGTAAAGGGACAAACAGGAAAGTTACTCATTTTCCTTAGGAACAAGAAAAAATAACACTAAAAAGAATCATTTAAAAATCTAATAAAATAATCTAATTATCCTTTTATAAAAAAGAATACAACATAAAGGAAAAAAGTAGAGCTCAAATTTAATTTTGAAATGCACCATGCCAGTTTTTGAGATCACGAATAAGGAAATTCAAGGGACCTTAGGTAATTATTATATTTACTTGTTGAATGTTTTCCTGTGGTAGAGACTGAGATATTTTTTATCAGTCAATAAATAATTAAGTGTTGGATACATGAATGCTAAGAAATTGAGTGCAATTAAATTTTAGACACTGTTCTCCATTAATACTAGGACCAAACAGTTATAGTAATTCTGAGGAAAAAATAACATATACATCCACATAAAGCAATACAAAGAACAGTATCACTTATAGCATTTCTCTTTGAAATTTTCTAAAATAAATGGCATTGCTAACTGTAGTTGAACAAAGTAGAAAAGTTGGAAATACCCTTGCAATTTTTCTACCTCTACTAAGTAGCATATCTTTGTTTACTCAGAAAATCTGTACTTATTTAATTTTATTTTACTGATATTGCTTTGGTATAAAATCTTCCTGGATTTTTATCTGCAATATGATATTTCTTAAGAAATTGCATATAAAAATTTAAAGATTTAAAGATTTTAATATACTTCTTTGAATATTAAAATTTTAAAGGTCTATTGAATTCATAATATCAGTGCAGTGCTTTAAAAATGTATCGGTGCACTGTTAAATTCCAGTTACGTTTCACTAACTGATTAATGTTGTCAAGGATGGAACTGTATCTGAATTATGCTTCCATGGTTAGAATTATAGAGCTGACAAAATGTATGACATATGTTTGTAGGTATTATGTTTCAGACAGTGCAAAATTTTGAGAGACAAATAAAACAAGTGAATCTCACAGACCCATAGACTTTATAGACTATGTGGATTCTGCCTGGATCACCCTTCAGATAAAGACCAGGAAAGATGAAGCACTCACAGAATATGGTCAGTCTAAATTGAAGACCCTGAAACTAATTCAGGGGGTCAAGTACAAGGAAAGGAAGATTTGCATGGCTGGGGGCATGGTTGAAGTAGCATGCAGGTTTCCTCTAGACACAGAGCTTGAGGTGATGCTATAGGAAGCCTCCCAGGAAATGCTTACATGACTGAGAACCATTTAGACAAGAAATCACATGTTGCAGAAGCATATCAAAATGGTGACCCAAACATCATACAAAGAAACTTATAAAGGATCTTGTGAACTCAAGTGTAAATCAAGAAAAAAGACAAATTAGGAAAATGAACTTATCACTGGATTCTTTCTAATAGACAAATATGCAAGTATCATTTCCATCTACTGTAACTGCATTCTCTCTCCTCTTACCTTTCAATATATAAACAGATTTGTGAAAAATTCCCTTTTAAATAAAAGTTTCTGATGGTTATTACTGAATCAAGTAGTTTAGAGATATTAATAAATCACTGCTATGCTTATATCTTCTATTTTAATGATTAAAAAGATATAGATATATTAATTATATAGGCGATAATACATTTTTAAATCTTGCTACGTACCACTGACTGTAATATTTACTATATGTATTTGATATGCATACTGTTTAAATGGGGATCTCAAATTTTGTTACTCTGTTTAACTTTGGAAATTGCTTAAATGGTCTTAAAACTCTATCTAGATTTTAATATATGCCACTCTTTCATGAGTAACCGCTACATCTCCTTTCCTTCCTAATTATTTCCACTAGTTCATTTGGCATCATGATTGAAGAGTTTGCCAATTTCCTCCTTGTCAAACTGTAATCTTGGATTTCTCACACTAGCAATGTAATAAGTAGCAGTCATTTGTAGTTTTGATTAATGCACATCCAACTGTTTTGTTCAATACCTTATGTAAAACTGTGCTAAAATAGCCTGTTTTTCATAGCTTTTATTGACTTTGTATCTGTTGACAGAAACTAGACATGATTTTAGACGAGTGAGCTCATCAAGGAACACTTGCCACCTGGGAAGTCCTCCAGAAACTTGACTTAAAGCACTTAAAGTACAGAAACTTTTTAAACAGGTTTTTTAAATGAAGTTTATTGGTACAATTTGGATGTATAAATGATCACATTCATCATAGGGCATTGGTACCTGTACGTGATACACTTTTATTACTCATTTTTCCCATTCCACTTCCCTCGCTTCAACACCTATTCCTTCCTTATTTACAAAGCTTTGTTTCCATTTTGGTCCTCCTTTTATAATTTTTTTTTCTTTTCCTTTCCTTCCTTTCTCCCTACCCGCTCCTTAGCTCCCCTTTCTGTTTGATAATTTCTTCCAATTTCATAATATCTCTTATGCATTTTGTTCTTATTTGCAAAGTTTCTCACAACAGAGAGACAATGCAATATTTACAAGTTAGTTCAGTTTATTTCACTTAAGAGCATGGTCTCAGGATCCATCCATTTAGCAATAAATTCTAAAATTTATCCTTCTTTATGACTGAGTAGTACTCCATTGAGTAGTACTCCACTGTATTTAAAAAAAAAAATATGTCTTTTGTATCTGTTTATCAGTTGACGGACATTTGACTTGTTTCCAAGATTTAGCTATTCCAAACTGTGATGTTGCAAAGATGGGTGTGCATGTATTGCTGCGGTACAAGGCTTTTAATTCTTTTGGAAAGACACCAAGAAAAGGAATAGCTGGGTCAAATGGGATTCCTTGTCCTAGTTTTTGAGGAGTCTCACACTGATTTCTGCAATAGTTGTACCAGTGTACACACCATCCAATGGTGGAGATAATTATACTTTTTTTCAAGCTAGATAAGATAATTATACTACTAATCTCTATTAGTTCATTGAAAAGAATGGTTTGTGCTTATATTGTTTTGCCTATATTTTTAATGCCTATATTTTTCATGCCTATATTTTCATTCCTATATTTTTTAATCTGAGCAGCTACTTTGAAAACAACATTATGCAATATATTAACCACTATTAATCTCCTATCATCTTGTTTTGATATTCTCTATAATTGTTTATAATGTTTTTTTCTCTTTAACATAAAAAAAAAGGTGGGCCAGGAATATAACTCAATGTCAGCACCTGCCTGGCAATCATGAAGTTCTGAGTTTGATTCCAGGTACCAAGAAACAAAAAATAAATTAAAAATAAAAATAAAAAAAGGAAATGAAAAAAGTCAGACTCCCCAAAATTAAAGCCCCAATCCAAAACATAGGCATCTGAGGTGACCATGAACTTATCACATGAAGAAGTACAAATCACAAACAAATATATGAAAAAATATTTACCATCATAGGTCATTCCAAAGATGCAAATTAAAACAACACTGAGATTCTATCTCACTCCAGAAATGATGACTCTTATCAAGAAAGTAAAGAAACTTACCTTCGAGATCAGACAACAATATGAGTACTATTACTACAGAAAGAGTTATTGGATCTCTTTCCTCTCAAAGTTTTGTCTTAGTGATTTATAGTCATTTTTCAATTTATTGAATTGAATATTTTTCCTACACCAATGAGAATATAAATAGTAATTTCTACACTGATGGTTTTAATGTCATAAACTGAGCTCGTAAACTATTCAGGACGTTATTTGGAAAACTGGTCCTATTTCCTAATTACTGCAACAACTACTTGCAAGTGATAAAAGCTATGTATCAAACTTTGTGCTAAATTCTTTCAAAATATTAACTTTGGATACTTGTATGAATAGCAGTAAGTATTTTCCCTGGTATAGGAAATGTGATACAGTCTGATAGAACAAACTATATAAGATGACAGCTAAAAAATACCAGAGCCAGGATCAAAACTCAGGTATATTTTCAGCTTGAGTGTTTAACACTTTGATTTATATGTCTATGCTCTTGCGCATACCTTGATTACATGAAATTTTAGAGTTTTATTTGTTTGTTTGGTTTGTGGTACTGAGGATGGAATCTAGGACCTTGTCTTTGTGAGGTAAGTGATTTGCCACTGAGGTATGTCACTACCCCTTTTACAGTGAGAGACTGGGTTTGCTTAATTGCCTAAACTGACCTCAAACTTTTACTTGTCCTGTGTTAGTAACCTTAGTAGTTGGGATCACATGTACATGATGCCCTACGCAAAGTTTCAGTTTTAAAAGAACTTTGAAAAGAGGCGATGATAAAGTTTGGAAGCACTGGAGGTGCTCACCACAGAAAGCAATTCTCCTATAGTGGGATCAGCTATTTATCATCTGTTCATTGAAGGCTCATGCTCCTGGAGAAAGTATGCACAAGACAGATGGATATTACCTCCATATTTATTGCTGTTTTTTTTTTTTTAAACTGGGAATAGAACTCATAACCTTCGCCTGCCAGGTAGTTGCTTATGCCGCTGAGTTACACCTTCAGCCCTCGTATTTATTGTTTTTTGAATCCGTTCCTCAATATCTATGGACAATATATGAATCAAGTACTAGTATTTCCTTTAATAAAACTATGTTTTATTTTTAATCATGTGCTGTTATTATAGACAGCTAAGTTAGTTATAAATATTACAGGTGGCCAGGCAGGACTAGACTCTTGAAAGGAGTCAATGCAGAAGATACATTACAACTGTGGGTGGAGGTGCATTCCTTAAAGGTGAGACCTAAAGACAAAAGATAGAAACCCTAAACCTATATCCTTTCCCTAGGAATGAACAGCAGATTGATATTCTAAATAGGCATCAATCTCTTGGTTGGGAGACTGAAGCCTTCCTTTCAGGAAAAGTCTTTGTTCATTCCATATACAATTGATCCCCCATTTAATCAGTATTACCTTAGAGATTATGCTCATAATCTTAGTGAGCCATCATAGATTTGTCCCAACTCAAACCCACCTTGTGATTTCCCATAAGTGATTATGCTTGTAATCTTGTTGGTTGATTACAGTTTTTCCCTCTTTAGTTCTGCCTTGCCTCAAAGATTTGCTCTATAAAACTCCTTTGAGAAGCAAGGCCCTTTGCAACCTACTTGGGACTCTTTGTGTACCTCTTAGGCAGAAGCTTTCTTTCCCCAAATAAATATTTCCTGTTCTTAACCTCCATTGTAGAGGAGGCAGCTGTTCTCTGGTCTACTTTATTTTTTAAATTATGCTTATCAAAAAGGCATTTATAATTAGGATTATGACCCACTGTTCTCTCATCAAGACTGGTTTAATGAACCTTAGGGTACTCAACCACTGAGGCTTAGAGACCAAAGCTAGGGAGATAAAAGGGCTAAAAGGACAGTCAACGTTTTGTCCCTATACTCTAAGATCAGCCTGGTGGTAGGGCACAATGGGACAGCTCTGAAAGTGTTCTGCAACTATGGTACATTGTCAAGCTTCCTGAGCAGGGGGATTGTTGAATCTCAGAGGAAAGGAGTCAACCAATGTACATTCTGCAAAATGGAGGTTTAACTAAAAAGTGGAAAATCTGCACACTGTCAAGGTACACCAACCGGTCAAGGAAGGCTGTGACTGATCCTGGAAGATGACACAACTGGTAGAGGAAGAAACTGAAGGACTCAAGAGGATCCTCACATGGCTCTTTGTTCAGATATATTTCTATGTGGTCTTCAAAAGCCAGCAGGAATGTATAACCTGGAGAAAATGTAGTAATCCAAAAACACAGAAAGCTAATCTAGTTATAAAAAGTAGTTCCAATTAGTGTACCACTTCTTATTGGCAGTGTCTAGCTATATCTATTTTAATCTATAACTATGAGAGATCACGATTTCCAGAGCAAATAGCTCCTCCAAAAATGTGTCTTTCAGCCTATCTTGATGTGTTGCCATTCTGTTATTTTAATGTACTTTCAATTCCTCATCGGTCATAGATTTAGCTTCTTTTATAGGTGTACTTATAGGATAAAAATGGTTGTATAAATAGTCTAGCTACTTGACTTTGTTGTGTTATAAACTGTTTTCTAGTTTATATTTTGTATATTTATATAACCTGGAGCAAATCACTACAAAATGTCTCCTATAAAACAGAGGCCAGATACAGATTCTGAGCCCTGTAGTAAAAAAATTTATGTCCCAGTGGTCACAAAAATGTAAATATCTATATTTAGTATATTCCCTGGCTGTTTTAATAGTCAAAACAAGGAGACAGGAAATTTCTTATTGGTAGAAACAGGGAGGAGACTGTATATCCTTAAATTTCACCTGTCGCACTAGGTTAAAACTGTTGCACTTGCCTAATTTTGTTTGACATCTGCAACCTTTTGGCGCCATGAATAGCCAATAGTCTACTTTTCATTTTTGGAATGTGCTGCTTAACGTGATTTAAAATGAAGTGTAAGTGTCAATGACTTTTAAGTTTTGTGTTTTTTTTTTTTCAGACATTCAAAGGATGATGACTCTTCAAATAAAACCAGATCTTTCCGTGTTTCCTTGAGATCAACTGGAGTGAAACTTTGATCCCTGTTAGACAGAGTCAGCACCACCCCTCACCCTGAAGCAGCCATAAGAAGACAGATTTTTGGCCTCTCTGTATTCTTTAAGTACAAGGGATCAAAGTGGGGAAGTGGATGAAGCACGGTAGAGAAAAATGAAACAGGTACAAAAAGACGAGGAAAATCTTAGTTTTAAGATTGATTTTTTAAAGAAGGCTTTAACTTCAGGACACAATGTTACTCAAGGTTTTCCGTATCTGCACTCCACAGGTTTGTTTCTGCTTTTTGGACCATGTTTTTCCCAGACACTTACAAGTACTATAAATTGTTAAAGGAGTTCAAATGATAAGGTAAGGGGCAGAAACCTGAACTTAAACTAGAGGAACAGAGTCAAAGGGTCCCATGTTTTGGAAGAAAACAGAACATTTATCACAAATACAGTGGACTGGGCCCTGCCTTTCTCCTATAAAGGGACCATCTTTCACCTTTCTCCTATAAAGGGACCATCTTTCACCTTTCAAGTGAGCCATTATCTTTCTTCCTTTCTGAATGCCATGCTTTTCTTCATGTAAACCAAGCCCAAATTTTCTACAGATTTTGTCTCCCATGAACACATGAATGTCCCCAGCTCTAGACTACAGCATACTTCTATCTTGAGGGAGCACACTATACTTTCTTTCAGTATGTACTTTGAATATGGTTTCATAAATCTTTATGCCTCTCAAAAGATAGATAAATACTACACTTGTCCTTAATGGACCCTTTCAAAAATATATTATGATCAAAATGTACACAAAATATAGATCATTTGCTTATAAAAAGATTATCATTTTCTGTAAGTTTTCAAAGTAATGTCTTACAAAGTCATCTCCTCTAACTCATTTAAAATTCTGTTCTCTATTTTAAAAGGTTAATTCATATAATTGTATTAAAAGGCATTTTCTTTTAAAAGCTAAAGTTAGTATTTTATTTTACTAGGTTTTCCTACCTGCTTAGATGAATATGTTTTATTACTCACTGACCCTTAATTTTCGCATAACCTTTAATGGATTTCTTATAGACAATGAAAGTCTTAGGTTATTATTTTTCCTAATACTGAAGGGAGTGAGTATAACTGTCTTTCACTTTTTCAATTGAAATATTTGAAATATGACAGACATCACCTAAATAACCCAATGATGGCTCATATTGAGTTCATGAAAGCTATGGTCCATGCACTTTAAATTTCAGTTTTCTCTTGGAGATTGAGGTTTACTCAACAGTGTGCATTGAATTGAGTTTCTTCTCCTTCTGCTATCAAGTATGTATGGTTTTTGTTTTCAAAAAATGCTTCTTAATTAGCAGATTACTAAATTTGAATATATATACAGAAATCTACTTGAATATTATTTCTAATGAAGATTATAACTAATATAGTAAATAAGAACTCATATTCTAATATACAAATGTAGTCTTCTTTTAAGTACTGATTTTTCAGGTTTGTCATTTAAACATAATGAAATTTATGATATGATAAATTTTTTGAGAACCTTGAAAATATGGTCTAACATGGTGATTATTAAATCCAGAGGGAATACTAATATCCCATTATAGGAGTTGCTCATTAATGCTCATCCTTTACTTTAAATCCTATAATTGAAATCAGAAAGTTTTGTCATCTCCCTTTATTTCCTGTTTTTAAAAGTAAGATTTCAAAATATGACTACCAGTGAAGCACAGTGTTTAGTCTATCACAATTTCAGTGTAGAGAAGTTGGTTTATATATCATTCCCACACCCAAAGTGTATTCTTTATGCTAATTCATTTTGATTATCTAATTAAACACTTCATAATGCCTTATATAGATGTCTATATAATTTGGATGATAGTCAACAGAGCAACTGGTGTTTTAGAATTGTAACATTTTATTTGTATCATTGGATTTTTATAACGTGACATTTTTAGAATATATTATAGTCTAATGCTTAATAATTTTGCATATTGTAAAATAACTGTTTATCTATTTTACTATTAGAGAAGACTGAAAGAATTTTAACAGACATTTATAGGGTAATTTCTTATTTGAAAGTTACTTGGCTTTTTATGAATGTAATTTAGGCAGTCTGAAAAGTCTTTCAATCCTTTAGCAAATTTTTGTGTGCCTGTACATTTAATCTAAAGAAAATCCAGAATCACTTATGATATTAATAATCTTAGTGGTTAACTTGAAAAATAATAAGATAAAATGTGTATGATAAATAACCACAGAAATATATATAATATTTTGAGAAATAAATCAAACAGGAGTGATGATAGTGGACACCTTTTCTTGTTTCTGAATTTAGAGTGAAAGCATTCAGCTTTTCCCCATCGAATATGACGTTGGATATTGTTTTGTCATAGGCTTTTATCAGACTGAGATGAGGTCCTTCTGTGCCTATTTTGATCAGGGTTTTAATCATGAATGCATGTTGGATTTTGTCAAAGGCCTTTTCTTTGTCTATGGAGATGATCCTCTGATCTCTGTCCTTTGTTCTGTTAATGTGACATAGTAACATTTTTTGGTTTATGTATGTTGAACCACCCCTACATTCTGAGATAAAGCCCATTTAGCCATAATATATTAACTTTTCAATGATTTTGTTGCATTACATTTGCCAGTATCTTCTTGAGGATTTCTGTATCCAGTTCATTAAGGATATTATCCTGTAGTTCTCTCTTTTGATTGGATCCTTTTCTGGTTTTGGAATCAGGGCGTTACTGGCTTCTGGAATGAGTTTGGAAATACTCCTTCCCTTTCTATGTCATTAAAGTGTTAAAGAGAATTTGTGTTAGGTTTCCCTAGTTCTTTTAGAATTCAGTGTGAATTCATTGGGCACTGGGCTTTTATTAGCTGATAGTTATTATTATTATTATCATTATTATTATGTCTTCAATTTCATTGCCTGTTAATGCATTATTTGGGTTCTTATATATTCTTAGTTCAGTTTTGGTAATTAATATGTATGTAGGAAACTACCCATTTCCTCTAAATTCTCCATTAGTATTGGAGTACACATTCTCAAAGCAGTTACTGACAATCTGAATTTTTCTGGTATCCGTTATGATTTTGCCTTTTTCATCCCTAATTGCATTTATTGAGGTCTTTTGCTTCCTCTTTTTGGTCAGTTGGCTAAAGTTTTGTCTATTTCTGTTTACTCTTTCAAAAACTAGCTCTTTAATACATTTTTGTATTGCTATCTTAGTGGCAATTTCATTAACTTCTCCCCGGATTTTTATAATGCTTTCCTTGTTTTTGATTTGGATTTTTCTTTGTTTACTTGCTTGTTTTGGTCCTTTACATGCTGTATTAGGTTATTTATTTGGCTTGCTCTGTGTTTTTCTAATGTGGGACTTCACCACTACAAACTTTCCCCATAGGACTACTTTTGTTGTTACATAAGGTCTAGTGTGTTGTAGAAGTATTATTTTTTGATCATAGAAACTGTCTTGATTTCTTCCTTGATTTCTCTATGACCCACTGATTATTCAAGAGTGTATTGTTTCATTTGTATGCATTTATGCAACTTCTGTCTTTTTTCTTTTGCATTTGATTTGTAGTTTTCTTTCACTATAATCTGATGATCTACATGGTATAACATCAATTATTCTATGTTTACTGAAGCATGCTTTATTGGCTAGCATGTGGCCATTTTTTTTTTTTTTTGGTACTGGAAATTGAACTCAGGACCTTGCACATGTCAGGTAGGCATTTGTGCCACTGAGTGATATGCCCAGCCCGCATATGTTGTATGTTGGAAGAAGTTATATGTGGCTGAGAAAAGTGTTTATTCTGTTGTACAGTGGAACATTTTATAGTTACCTTTTAAGTCACTTTGCTCCAATATGTGATTTAAGTCTGATTTTTTTTTCATAGGTGATATGTCTACTTGTGAGCATTGAGGTCTCCTATTATAATTGTGCTGGTGTTTATTTTTATGTACAGTAGTATTTGTTTTTTGAAGTTGGCCCTGTCAGTGTTTAATATGTACAATTTTATCATTGTTATCTCTTCTTACTGAATTGCTCTTTCAACCAAAATGTGGTTATACTAGACCTTGTTTCTTCTGATCATTTTTGGCTTAAAATCCACTTCGTCTGCAAATAAGATAGCTACCACTCCTTATTTCAGGTTTCTGTTGCATGGAATATTGTTTTCCATCTTTTGATTTCTTTCCTTTGTGAATTTCTTTTAAGACTAAATGTGTTTCTCATCTGGTTTTGTTCCTTGATTCATTCTTTTAATCTGTGTCTTTTGAGTAATTGAGAATACTCACATAGAGAGTTATTATTGAAAGTTATTGAATTATTCCTGTCACAACATTATTGCTTTTATTAAAAAAATCTTTCACTTCTGTTAAACTGCTCACAAAACTTTGAGTTATTATTGAAAGTTATTGAATTATTCCTGTCATAACATTGTTGCTTTTATTAAAAAAATCTTTCACTTCTGTTAAACTGCTCATCAAACTTTTTGGGATTGTTGGTTTCCTTGTCTCTTTTTAGGATAAACTTGAGAATTTTATATAGTGCTGATTTTGTAGTCATGAGTTTCTTAAGGTATGATTTATCCTGAAAATATCTTATTTCTCCATCAATTTGAAAGACAGTTTTGTAATATACAACTTTTGAGTTGTAAGTTGTTTTACTTTAGGGATTAGAATGCTTCACTTCAAGTTCTCCTGGCCTTTGAGGTTTCAACTGAGAAGTCTGCTCTATTTCATATGGGTTTACCTTTATAAATGATTCATTTTTTTCTAACAGGTTTTCAGTTTCTGTTCCTGTGTTGGAATTCTGGAAAATCTATTAATAGCAACAACTATGACACTCTGACAATAGAAGAGTATACAGTGTGGTGGAGAAATTCTTTTATGTTCATGGCTATTTTCGGTTCTGCATGGCTCACTTTCCTGTATGTTTAATTATTTCCCTATATTTGGACAGTTTTCTATTATTTTCACAAGCAAATATTTTTTATCCCATGTGTGATGTCTCATTATATTTTTACTGATTCCAGTTACTCTTTGATTAGTCTTCTTTACCTCAAATTGAGACTGTTGGGTACATTTTTCTTCTTCTCTCATTTTTAAAATATCTCTGAATAATTGATCTCAAACAACAATTTTATCTTCTTTTTTAACACTACACCACTGTCTTTTCTGCTTTCCATGGTTCAATAGAGTTTTTAATCTATTGGTTTTCTGTTTGGTACTTTTTCATGGACTCATTCTTTGCTAGTCACTCATGTTTCATATCATTTTGTTTAGGTGAGTTAGCTGTCTAATAGCACCTTCTGTCAACCTGCTGATCATTTTGTTTATTAAATGCATTAACTCTTCAATTATATTTTTTGTTCTGGCTGAGAACCTTATTGATCTTTTAAAAGATTCTCTTTTATTCTTTTGAATAATTTGGTTGTTCAGCATTTGATTTCCTCCTATGTAAATAACCAAGGTATTGGCTTTGGGAGATTTAGGCTTTGGGGGAAGCATTCTACCACTTTGTCTTCTTATGTTTCTATAGTTTTATATTCCTTTGTTTTGTTTGGTACTGAGGTTTGTGGGAGGTTATAACGGCAATTGTTTGTTACCAGTATGGAAATCATTTTAGTGTCAACATTTCTGTGATACTTCTGATCTTGGCTAACTCTGTCCCAAGATCCATCCACTTTCTTTATTGTTGGAAGGGAGGACTCAGTATACTTACCCCAGCACTAAGTTCTCTGGAAATTGTATCATTTATGACACAAAGATTCTTCAGATATTTGTATGCAGAGAACACTTGTTAGTAGCAACAATTACGCTACCCTGACAATAACAACTGAATCAGTAGTAATATTAGCATCAAAACAAACTGAATATTGACATACAATGGAAATCAATAATGTACTGTCTTAACCATAGAGAATAGATCTAAGTTTATTGTTTAAACACTAAAAGTAACCAAATATTGTCACACAATAAGTATCTACTAATATGACAACTCTAACTTCACAAGCAATAGAAAACAATTCAACGGTAATAGCATGGAGTTAACTAAATACCAATAAACTTAATATTTATACTAGTAAAGATTAAGGGGTTGGGGAATTGGAGATTGAAAGAAGGAAAATTTGAGAATTAAAGCAATGGAAGATATAATAAGAGAAAAATGAGATAAAATATCCATTTCAGGAGTAAAGGAAATTAGTAAAATTAAATGATGTTAACAGAAAGGAACAAACAAGGAAAAGCAGGGAAAATGAAAGTCGGAATAAAAATGAAAAAGTTAAAAGAAAAAAGAAAAAAAATAAAGGAAAGTAATGGAAAAAAGAAAGCCCTTGAACTCCCCAGGACCAATGAAGAAGACAGAGAACAAAAGAAGAAAAAAGTCCTCAGTTTTTTCTCTATATTTTTAAATGATTGATTACTTTCAAGAATCTGCAGCTTTTGAATCCAGGAAGTCCTAGTTTTTCTTTCTTCTTTTCTTTTCTTTTCTTTTCTTTTCTTTTCTTTTTTCTTTTCTTTCTTTCTTTCTTTCTTTTGAGATAGGGTTTCACTATGTCATTCAGGGTTTTCTTTCTTTCTTTCTTTCTTTCTTTCTTTCTTTCTTTCTTTCTTTCTTTCTTTTGAGATAGGGTTTCACTATGTCATTCAGGCTGGCCTTGAACGCACTGTGGAGTAACCAGAATGAGGATTCAGTGAGACACCGGAACTTAATGCCAGGACATTTGGACCTGGCCACTTCTGAAAGGCACAGAGCTTCTCACCACAGAGAGTGGAGCTCTCCCCCTTCCAGGACTGAATTTAGATTTCTCAGGACTCCTATGTGTAGCTTGTGCCCTGTGTGCCACTGTGTCTCAAGGCTGCTCTTTCCCAATCACTGTGGTAGGGTAATGCTAGATTCTCTGAAATGAAAATTTTAGTTGTTCTGAAGATCAGTCTCAAATAATCAACCCTGTCCCAACCCTACCCAAAAATGCCACCTGACTAAAGACCCTCTGGAAATACAATAAACTCTGTATATAATTAGTTCTGCAACTGTTGCTTACCATCTGGAAAGAATCACTTCAGAATAAATCCCCACTTTTTTTTTTTTCTTTGCCATTTACAAAGCTAGTTGTCTTTTTTGGGGTTAGTGCTGCTGACCGGCTCTGCTATTTCTCCTTGGAGCTTCATTTGTGTCTGTGGAGACAGAATCCCCTCCCTGGGAATTAGAGTAAGTTACCAGATTGCTTCATTCTTTTCTCTGTATTGTTGTCCATTTCTCCAGTTTTTCTGTAGCTTTTACTTTTTCCATCAGTTCCCTCTTGAGTCCTTCCTGAGTTTCTTTTCCTCTTCACCGATTTGTTATTTTCCAGGTATCTGGATTCCAGGCCTCAGAGAGGCTGCAATTTGCTGCAGATCACAACTTCACCACTTTGGTTCTAGATCTGTAATTCTTGGTAATAGGGACAAGCACTTTTCAAAAAGTTGACAGAATTCTTCATGTGTGAGCACTTTGTGTTCTACTAATATCAGATACATACATTTTTCTCCAAGTGAAACCAGGAATGCACTTCCTAACACATCAGATTAGTCAATGTTTCATTAAGGAAAATTTTAAAACATGGAAGAGGTAGTACTTCTGCAAAAGTAGATCATAAAACAGAAGGTGATTATGGTTCAGGCGAAGGTGAAAATCCAGAAAGTTCAACATGACACATGAAGGACCTTTTGCCTTGGGAGAATTTTCTGACTTGCAGTAGATATCTCCATGCTTTTATATAATTCTGGAAGATTTAGGGTAAAGGCAGAAAAGTTAGAGTACAAAGCCAACCAAGAGTAGGTGTTCTGCATAATCATACCATGTTTAAACTGAAATCTAGAAGGATGATTAGCAGGTATAGAAAAGGAAATACCCAGATTTGAGACACTACAGTGCATGCTGATTTTTGTTATCAGGTGGCCCAGATATTACACTTGGGATTGTACTTGGATTTCTATTATCTAAGGTTCTTTGTGGCTTCAGGTGAGAGACAGGAGTAAAAATTCTCTTTGGAAAAATAATCTGATTCTCATCCTGCAATTATCTTCTGTGAGTGTGAAATCGCATGTGTGTGAATATGTGTGTTTAAGTAAAAGAAAGGAAGAGATTATAATTACTATGACACACAATCTGTGATATTCAGCAAGTAATATAAAAAAAGATAGAAGGTAGCATAAGATAGAAGCAGGATACAAGAGAAGTACACTCATTAGGTCTCCAGTATTGTACCCAAATCCTTGTTATACACTATGTCAAATGCTTGTAGTTTTAGTTTTGCAATGAAGTTCCAGGGGCCTGTGTCTGCACCTTATCAATACCTGTAACAGTACTGACACTTGTACTAAAAAATAGTGAAGGTGGTCAATTCTATAAAAAGAAAAAAAATGTAGAAAATACCAATATTTATAAAGAGGAAAAAGTACTTTATCATTTCTTGCATGTAGCTTTTTACTTCTTTAAGACAAATGGGCTAGTAGTTGCGTATTATAAAACAATTAAAATTATATTTAAAAATAAACTGTTAAACAACTCAAGTTCAAGTAGATAAAAGATAACCTAAAAAGTTTCAGTGGCAAACAGCAATCCATAAAAATTGACATGGAAGATTTTAGAAATAATTATGGAATAAAAATTCTAGCACTGGAAGTTAAGATGACCAAAATTAGGAATTATTAGGATGGACACCAGAGGAGAATAGAGTTAGATGTTGTAATTTCAAATTTAGTAGATGACACCAAATCATTTGACGAGATAGTTGTATGAAGTCACATTATTTATGAAAGTTGGCCTGGATTTAATGTAAAAATATCAATGTATTGGGAAACACATACAAGGAAGGATATTTGCTACAGTGTTATTTCTAAGAAATAACTTTTTTTTACAAAAGCAAATGTTAGTTAAAAGGAAAGTATAGTACTATCATTATAATATTTTAGAGCAAATGACTATGCACAAACCATAACATAAAAAAGTATAAATATCACAAATATAATTTTAGAAAGATACCCGATGCAAAATAATTTCTACAATATTTCTTTTAAAAACATAGGCAAAACTGACACATGTAGCATTACATATATATGGAAAAACTATGAAAGAAATAAGAAACTTTACAACAAATGTGAGCATAAGGATTAAATTTAAGGTAATAGATTTTGTGATTTTACAAGAACATGCAAGGATATTATGGGATAAGGACTGTGTCATATTTCTTTACATAGAATTCAACTAGAGAAATATTTATTCCTTCGCACTAAATAAGTAACACACATATTTATAAACTATTTTTATTTGTCCTTGATATTTCAAAACTTTCTTCCATATGCCTATAACTTGGTATCTGTTAATAAAATTTTCCTCATCTTTTCTTTCTCTCTACACTTTCCAGCTTCCAGTAATTAGCACTGAATTCAATTTCTATGAATTGAATTTTTAAAGATTCCTCATATGACTGAGATCATGATGTGCTTTCTTCCTGTGATTGGTTTATTTCACTTAAAATAATGATCTCCACTTTTACACATGTTGTTACAAATAACAGGATTTTATATTTTTCATGCATAAATAGTATTGTTTATGTCTACGTTTTCTTTATCTTCTGTTCATCAGTTGATGAACATAATTTTTCCACTTACTGCTTATCATGAATACTGTTGCAATAAATATACAGGGACAGATGTCTTTTCTCATTTCCCTTGGTTATACACACCAGGAGTGGATTTTTGGCTCTTATAGTAGTTCTAGATTTAAATCTTCAAAAATTTACTATACTGTTTTTCACAAAGGATGCATTAATTTATGTTCCCACCCACATTTTTCAAGATTTTCTTGTTTTCCACATCCTCAACAACAGTTGTCTTCTGCTGTTTTTAAGAATTTAAAACTTGATGATCAACATTGGGACACTGTTATAACCTGAGAAGAAAAAGATTAGATGAGAATTTAATTAGTAAAGCAGTGTCATTCACCACCGCATCAAAAAAATTAAATACATAGGAAAAAAAATTTCTGCAGTGAAAACTACAATACCTTGAAAAAATGGTATCAATGAGGACATCAGATATTCTCTGTTCCTAGGTAGCCAAAATCAGTAGTGTCAAAATAGCTACACTTTCAAAGCACAGATTTAAGACAATTGCAATGAAAATACCAACATCATTGTTCACAGAACTAGAGGGAAAAAATCTTAAAAATCATATGAGTTCATAAAAATTCAAGTAATACAGAATAGCAAAAGCAATCCTGGGGCCGGAGCGGTGGCATGCACCTTTAAACTCAGCACTCGGGAGGCAGAGGTAGGAGGAGCATTGTGAGTTTGAGGCCTGCTTGGGCTACAACGTGAGCGCAAGGCCAGCCTAAACTACATAGTACAACCCTGTCTCAAAAAACTAAGGCCCAGAGTTCGGCTTAGCGGCTTAAGTGCTTGTTTGGCAGGCACGAGGCTGTGAGTTCAATCCCTGGTGCCACACAAAAAAAAAAAAAGCATTCCTGGGCAACAGGACCAAAGCAGGAGGCATGACAATTGCAGATTTATGTTACATTACAAAGCTAGAGTGTTAAAAGCATCATGGTACTGGTAAGAAAACAGACATGTAGATGAAAGGGACAAAATAGGGGACACAGGAAAAACTTCAGGTTTATTCTTCAATCTGATCCTTGAAAAAGAGGTAAAAAAATATCACTGAAGGAAAGATGGACCCTTTAACAAAGAGACTGGCAAAACTGCAGAAGCTTGAACCTAGATCCATATCTCCCACCATACACACAACTAAAATAAGAAAGGAACAAAGATCTTACTATTGAAACAGAAACACTTACTCTGTAGCAAGACAAGACCAAAAAATTCTTGGAGACATGTGTATAATGCAGGCAAGAACTTTCTGAATAGAAATCCAGGTGCTTAAGAAGTAACATGAAAAATCAACAAATGGGATCATATTAAGTTTAAAAGATTCTGAATAGCAAAATAAACAACCAACAGAATAAAGACAAAACCTACAGAATGTGAAAAAAGTTTTCTAGGTATTCTTCATATCTATAACATACAAAGAACTAACAACAAAAATTAGAACCCTAAAATAGGACCTAATCAATAAATGGGCAAGTCAAATTCATAGACACTTCTCAAAAGAAAAAGTAAAAAGAGTCAATAAATGCACAAATAATGCTCAACATCTCTGGCCAATAGAGAAATGAAAATTAAAATGACAATGAGACTGTGCCTTACAGTAGAAAGAGTGGCTATCTTTAAAAAACTCAAGAATAACGAGTGCTGGCAAGACTGTGTAAGAAAAAGAAACCCTTCCACATTTTTAGAGAGATTGCAAACTGCACAGCTACTTTAGAAATCAGTATGCAGATTACTTTAATAATGTAAATTAGCTGTACCATTCTACTCAGTTATCTTCCTGTAAGTTAAAAGACATCACAGTGACACATACATATCCATGTTTATATCAGTAGAATTCATAATAGCTAAATCTTGGAAGTAGCCTGCATGTCCATCAGCAGATGAATGGATAAAGAAAATGTGGTATTTATACACAATGGAGTACTAGTTTGACATAAAAAATTATAGGCTCAAGCCATTTTTTTGGAAAATGAATGCACCATGAGACCATAATATTAAGTGAAATAAGTCAAACATAAAACCCTAAATATTGAATATTTGTTCTTATATGAGAAACCCCAAATATATAAAGAGCAAAATAAAAGATAATAGGAAAGTGGGAGATTAATCTTTTATGAAGCACAAGGAGATGAAGAAATGGAGGGAGGAGAGGAGAGTCAAAAAAAAAAAAAAAAGAATTAAGATGTGTTATGTATATGTACCAACTCACCGAAAGAATATAATCTTTATGTATTGCAAAAACGTAGTAATAAAAATACTTTTAAACTATTTTTTAAAAATTGAAAGAGTCACTTACGGAAATCATGCACATGTAAAGTCAGTGTCAAAGGAGGTTTAATTACTGAAGATATTCATGTCATTAAAAAGAAACCAAGTACTTTGGGAATGGGAAGACTGATGCCTTGTAGGCATTCCAGGAATCAGTAAGACCCCACTCCCCTGCTCATCACAAATTTAAGCTTGCAAAAATGGAAATCTTTCACTGGAGAACAGAGCCCCCAGTCCCCTGCTTGAGAAGGGCTGCCTAGAGAATTAGTTCACTGGAGCTCTTTTCACAATCAGTCATCCGGGTACTCAGAGGCCACTGCTGCAATGTTCAATAGAGTCCTACCTCTGCCAACACTGGCACCAGACTCTGTTGGAGTCCACTTGATGCTTATTTTGATGATGTGAGAACTATGGAGTTGTGGAGGCTTCCACTCAAATTTCAAAGGAAATCCTGCAGGGTCAGGCGAAAGTGTACAAAAGAATCCATACCGAAATTCACTGGAGCACGGTCCATGAAACCATGGCAGTGAGTATAAAACTTCAGTGGAGACCCTTAGAAATTGGCAATAACAGGAAATTTTGCTAAAGAACAAGTAGACAGAATAGCCATCCCATGTGGGTCGGAGCCAGCAGGACTCACATCTCACCATCGTCTGCCCTGCTGCCAGTCATGGAGCTACAGGAGCAAACGTTTGCCCAGCTAGGTTTAGTCTTGCCTTCACCTTATTCTTTTCTACCCTTATATTTTTGCTTTAGGAATGAGAAAGTTTACTGTATGCTTTTTTACCTTAGTTTGATGTAGCTCTTAAATTTTACAGAGGTTCCCAACTAACCACTAAAAAAGAGTAAAAGTTTATAATGCAAGTTGGTAGAGGGTAAGAGCTGGAATAATACCTAATACATAAAGCAAAATAGGAAAGAAAAAAAGGTGTGAAATATGCTGGCTTAATGGGAAAAAGAGTAGAAATAGAAACAAAATCAATTATCAACAGTGCCATTCAGAGTACTAAGAGATTGCAAACGGGCTGACTTACAGGGTCACTGCTCTCTTGGCTGAGCCCAAAGGTCAAGAAGAGAATGCCCTATTATAAAGTAGCCCCTTCCTCTGGGAGGGGGTCACACTTGCCTTGTAAGCAACCATGATAGGAAGTGAGTAGTAGGAACACAGTCTGAAAAGCTGCCTTTTTGTACTGGTTTCAGGGAGAGAAAAACCACTTATCTAATTTGTAGTTTGGTTATTCACTAGAGAATTGACGAGTAGGTGAATACACGCAGGATATGGATGACAAGTGTCAGTCGAAGAAGTTAAAAATATGGAAAAGAGGAAAATGTGCACAAACTCTGCCTGTAGAGGAAGAATAGAATGTGAAGGGAATGTATTTATATGGGTAAATGTAGAGCTGGATAAGTGTGTATGTGTGTGTGTGTGTGTGTGTGTGTGTACACGCATCTGGCTCTGACATCTGGGAGATCTAGATGCAATGACACCCAGATCACTGAGTTCACTCAGATCATAATCAGATCATGCTTTCTGACTACCATTCTCCACTAAAAGATACACCAGTTCATTGAAGAAATGTGTGACTTGAAGACCGGGAAGGAAAAGTACAAAGTGTACCTGAAATATCTTGTGGTTTCAGAAAGGAGGAAAGTGATCTAACAATGCAATAAACATAGCAAACACAAAATCTCATCTTGAAGGAACTACTCACTTGAACTAAGTTTGGATAATTTCAGCATCAAAATGATTATATAAAGCCAGGTGTGGTGGTGCATATTTGTAATCCCAGCCAAACAGGAATGATGGAATTTCAAAAAGTTATTTGGCAGCTGAATAGAAATAATTGATTCAGACTAGTGTCACCATTGAGTGGTAAAACATGTAGCAGAAAATTTGATGAAAAGTAGAATATGCAAATACAGTAATGTCAAATAGCTCTTTATAAAATAATTCATTAAATGATTAATAATTCTTCATTAGTAAGAACAAAGTACGGTATGTAATAATTAACTTTAGGAGGAAAAACTTGGCAGGATACCACTTGGACTTGATGATGAAGTGGTGAAAGAATGATATGGGTAAGGTAGTATCTGCCAGGCATTCCCTGGGTCAGGATAATTAGTTCTTTGCATTTCTTAACAAATAGATAATCTTTGGAGAAGATATGGAAATACTGAAATCCTCAAATATTAATGCTATGGGTTTTAAATTAAACATTTTCAAAAAATAGTTTCACTACTACTTATTAAACTATTCCTACACAATGACCTAGCAGTTCAACTCCATTTACTGAATATCATGAAAAGAGTATTTGTATACATAAAAGACTTGAACAACCTTATTTATAGCAAATAAAACTGGAAACAATCCACATATTCATCAACAGAGTAGTTGAGAAATTTCAATATAGTTGTGTAATGGAATATTACTCAACAATAAAAAGGAGCAAACTACTAATACTCCAAATATTAATGAAGAATAAAAGCTACTTATAAAATACTTATCATATAACCCCATTTATATAACATTCTAAAAGAAATGAAAGTAATCCGTTGTGATAGAAATAAAATAATAATTGTCTTTTGCATAGGAATGGGGAAGATAGTGACTAAAAAGAAGAAAAATATTTTTTGAGGGTGGGGAGAAAATCGTAACTTCAGGGTGGTAATGATTACACGCTGCGTATAATTTTCAGTATTCATAAACATATACAGTTTAGGAAGATGCATTTTACCCTGTGTGACAGGTAAGCTAGACTGTGTCAAATTAATTGACTTTGAAATTCCTTCTTTGATTTGGGTGAGTGCACTTTTGGGTGTTTTGGGTGAGTCCTTGAGGTCTATGGGTTCTATGTCACTCCCTACCCTCTCCTCTCTGGCATTGTTCCTCTGCTCTGTTTCTTGGCCACAAAGAACAAAGCAAAGCAGCTTCTCTCCACCATGTCCTTCTACTGTGGTGTGTTTTCCCAGAGGCAGAAAGTCATGAACTGAAGCCCCTTCAAAAGTGCGCTGCATTGAACATCACCTCATCTAAGTTGTGAGTGTCCAATACTGTGCTGAGCAGTGGGAAATATGACTAATATATTTTAGGAAAAATGATCTCAAATTATAAATATATAAATAATTCTCCCATACATACATATCTTCCTCTGTACAAGTCAGGAGTAAAGATATGAAAAAGAAGACAAGTTACAGTTGTTTGTTCAACAGTTACTATCGTAACAATTTGAGAAAAGAATATAGATAATTCTGAAACATTAAAATATCTTTTCTTAAATAATACTTTATCAGTGATCAGTGCCTAAGTTTTCAATAATCAATGAACAGCAAGTCATGTAACAATAGATCATTCAGATATTCACACAATGACTAAGTCACTCTCATATTCAAAATGGCGAAAAACTACAGAATTTAATTCAATGTATGTCAGTTTCCAAAGGTTGCATTTTTGCATGTTTCATAATTCTTATCACATTTAAATACCAAAAATGCTTCTAAACTTTATTTTTATTTTTTTCAATTAGATTTTATCAGTACATTTTAGATATAAGGAACGATCACGTTCATCACAGAAAATTTGTACCTGTACAGGATATAACTTGTTTTTTCCCATTGCCCTACCCTCTCTTCAACCCTTCCTCCCCATTTACAAAAACCTTGTTTCCATTTTTCCTTCTTCTCTCACTTGTTTTTACTTTCCCCTTCTTTACTTTCCCCCTACCCCTAAATTTCATTTTAATTGCAGTTAAAATCTGCCCAATAAATACAAGCCTACACAAAGGATATAAATATGAATAAAAGAAGTACACAAACACATGCATCACTAATGCCTTACTGGAAATATAAAAATAAATTTTATTATAAATGTCCTCTAAAAACTTCAAACTCTGTCTTACTTTTGGTAAATAGTGATATTATGAAATGTGAGTTCTACACATGGGCATGTATTTAAAATATACTTATCTGCTGAAATATTAAAGCTATAACTTTGGATAGAAAACCCAGTAATACATGAACTGCTCATTTTAACAATGAAAGCAAGGGTCTTTAAGTGTGATGGTGTTAAAATGGGTTTATGTTCAAAAATAATGCAGACAAATCACTGCTTATTAACACTTGCCATTGTGGTAGAAGCATATGAATAAGAAAAGAATGCATGACTATGGAAAGTCAGAGACATCTGAATTAATAAAGAATATAGAAGGATTTCTTATTAGATCCATGAATACATCTATTTCAAATGATCACCAATATGTGTCACAGGATTCTCTCAGTGCCCTGTTTGTCTTCCTTCTCAAGCAGGTCTTATATGCACTACTAATCATATTGCACAAATAAAGAAAAAATTCAAGATAAACACCTCTAGAATCCAGTTTGACTGAGAACAATGTAAGATGTTACTTAACTGAAGATATAAAAACTGAGGCTAGCCAGGGATTTAGCTCTGTGGCCAAAGTGTCTGTCTGGCAGACGCGAGGTTGTGAGTTTGATCACCGGTACCAAAAAAACCAACTGAGGCTAGCTGGGGGTGTCGCTCAGTGGCACAAGCACCTGCCTGGCAAGTGTGAGATCATGAGTTCCATACCCGGTACCAAACAAAACAAAACTAAAAACAACTGAGGCTATAGAAGTACTTTAACCCAGATGAAGAAACAAAGAAAAGGTAGTTCTAAATTCCTTACATAAGACAATGGATTTAATAATATTCATTTCATTCAAGCTGACACCGAGTTACATAGAGAAATATCACAAAATATTCACTCTAATACTTTCAGTAAATGTAAGGAATAGAAGTGATCGTAGATATTCAATTCCTCGCTGCCTCGTGGCCAGGTCTGGGTGGTGATGGGAAACGTCAGTAGCGTTTGGTGACTGTTTAGAAGTACAAAAGCAGCTATGTGTTTATGTGAACTTCATCTGTAGCATACATAGTTTTTATGATAAAGTCACAGAAGGCCTTCTGAGACATACTCCCGGCCCCCAAGGTTGTAATTCTGTATACCATGGTGTAACTATCCTGCACACAATCAAAAATCCAATAATCCTCTCCCCAGAGTCTCCACTATTCTGGCTGTTCAAATTCTGATCTATTTTAACCACATAAATATTCTCTTTCTTACTCTTCATTGCTTACTACAATTTCTATATTTCTGCATTTCTGCTTTGGATCATATTTCTGCTCCAGAAACTCTCCTTAATATTTATTTCAGTAAGTGTTGATGAGGAACTACTGTATTGAATTTAGGCTGTAAATGTCTTTAGTTATCCTTCCTTTTTGATAAATAATCATATTAATTTTTAAATATTATTTTAGTTATTTTTATTCTTGGTGAAGCATTGAATCCAGAGCATTGCTAGGCAAACATTATACCAGTGAGCTATATCACCATTCCTAACATTTTCTTTGCACATTTTCTTTCTCATTATAGGACAGATGTATTTTTTTATTGTTTTTTTTCTGTCTATTTATAAAGTTGTCATCTTACTTGCTTATCCAGTTTGGCTGTGATATTCCTAAGCACAAGTTTCCTAATATTTAACCTACTTATGCTTTGTGAATATTGTTTATAGATTTTGTCAATTTTCTTGTTATATTTATTTAATATTTTCTTTGTTTCATTTTTTTTATAAAACCAAAATTACAGAATAGTTTTAAACTTTTATTATATTCACAAGCTTCTGAAAAGATAGCTTTATCCTACTCCCCATTTCTTTCTTGTCTTCACTTTTTATGTAGTTTAATATTGTCATTTTGACAGAATTAAGAGATTCTTGGTGAAGTGATAAGAAAATGAGGGCACCATCCTCAATGCATTGATACACTGATGTTCATAGGTGAGTGCGTTGCTAGGAGACAGGGTCCAGTTAGAGGTAGGTTTCTGGGCATGCATTGGGGCATACCCTTTCCTGGCACTATTCCCCCATTCTCTGCTTCCTGGACACCTAAATAGCTTTGTTACAACAACATACCCTTCCTCATGATGCTGCTATTTCAGAGCT